>JBAMBJ010001460.1:0-186917 GCA_037043495.1 Drosophila recens | reverse complement strand
GGAAATTAAATTTCAATCGGTTTTTACAGGTTAAAGGTTACGGTTTCGGTTAGGTTTTAATCCCTGGTTTAAATACAAAAATATTTTTGAAACAAATCAAGCTAAAATTACATATTTAAATGAATTTAATAAAGTGTACTTCAAAATGGTATTTGCTGTAGCAATTAATACAGATACGATAACTTATTGATAAAAGAAATAGTTTGAAAAGTTAGGAAACGATTGAATAGGCATTTGCTTAACTTATTTGCTAACAATTTTATGATGTACATATAATAATAAGTACGAGTCAAGTTTAGATTTTGTATGTATTTAGATACAAATGAAATGAATGGGCGCAAATATAATTTAAAAAGTCAATTCGCTTGAGAAATATTGACAAAAAATAAAAATCAGGCGATTTGTAAATGTTTACAACTAGAATTGAAATAGTCGTAGTGCCGTCTGAGACCAGGCGACGTTTTACGAGTGTTTATTTGTACATCTAAACATCTAAACGGTTCCGGATACCCCAAAGCAAACATTGGCGCATCGAGCACACGCTGGGTGGCAATCGGCGCTGTGGATCGTTTTTGATTTTAATGATACACGGGCAAGTATTTTTTGAGTTATTGTACAGGGCCGTCGTAGTGTGTAATAAAATCTCACCCAGACTCGATACGATACTGATAGAACACAACAATGTTCATCTTCATCGGGATGCATGTAGTTTTATTGTTTTTTTTTCTTGTTCCGTCGATTTAATTAAAGCCAGAGCAAAGCGTACCGCCAGCGACGTTGTTACTTGGCCAATTTACTTGGCGTTTATTTGTTTGTTTTAGGCGCGTCGTCATCAGTCTAATCCTCCCACTTTCTATCGCCCTCCCCTTCTATCGGTCCATCGTTTAGTCTTTCAGTTGCAGTTGCTCTTAATCTCTCAAGCAATTTCACACGTTTTGTTGTGTTATATATGTGTTTAAATGTATATATTCTGTAATCGTGCCGTTTTTAGTGTGGTAATTAAAAGTTGTAAATGTTTATGCTCATTCTTTTGGTGACCACAAGTCTAGGGCAATCCAAATTGCGCATACACTGACTGATTAAAGGGGAGCATCTGAAATGTTCTGACTGTTTACGTTGTATTAAAGTGTAACACAGAATAAATGAATTATTGCTAAAATAGTTCATTGTTTTTATGTAATTTTACAACTGCCTTAGGTACTCTGTAGTGATCAAAAAAGGAGTGTTAAAGCTGTAAGACTATATCATTAGTAATGCAGGCTTGAATTTTCTAGCTGTTTTTAATGTTTATATTAAAAAATATTTCATAATCATTTTTAATTATCAACTATTGCTAAAACTGCACTGTATTTATCTAACCCTACAACTGCCAAGAATAAAATATGAGTAATATATGTAGGATTGATATGTTGAATTGATTTAAATGTAAATAAATAAATGTTTAGTTTTAGTTTAATGCTAAAAAATGGGCTTAAAATCCATAAGAATTAGAGGGCTGCATGGCTGCATTCAAACTTGAGCGTCTCTGAGTACTTGTGAGTTTAATTCAGTTTCCTGAGTGGAATAAATTCTAAGATCCGGTTCTCATTGATTGAATACTCATTTTTGATTAATTTGAGTACTCATATGAACGGCATTAAGTTACCCGAGAAAGGAATGAAATGAATGAAGCAAAGATTTTCAGAGTACTCAGAGCACTCTGAAAAAACTTTTGTCAAGATGAGTTCGGAACAAAATGTAAGTAAATAATGTAAAAAATTATTTGTTTAAGATTTTTCGTTTAATTTAAAAGCTAAATCATAATTTAATCAAAAATCAAATTTTCTTAGATAACTGCAGTCGAAGCATCACCTAATATAATAAAGGATAAGCTTTTAAGCGGGGAATATTCATTAAATGGGAAAAGAGGTCGAAGTAAGGTGTGGGAAATATTTTTCCAAAATAATTAAATTACAGCACTCTGTTCCTTCATTCGTTTTTTTCGGTTATTTTGTCATTCAATTCAATCTGCCTTTTTTAAATGTGAAGTTTTCAGTTTGAATTTAATCATTCAATTCATTCATTTCATTGTGAGACTAAGCCGAACTCATTTAATTCATTTGAGCATAAATGTCTCATTTGACGTTTTGAATGGAGCCATGCTAATTATATGTATATTTTTTTATATACATAACATTTTTTAAATTTTTCATTTGACTTTCATCCTTTATATTAATTAAATTATTTTTTTTCATTAAAGATAAATGTTAAATAAAAAAAATCATTTTATTTTCATCTTTTATACTGAGCTTTAACTAATAAATTCAATAAATTCGTGTACCCAAATTATTGGTTATTGTTGAAGATATTGAAGTTATTAAGTTGACTAAAAATGTTGTTTATCCTTGATTCCTCAAAGATATTCACCTGTTGTACGAGCATTCTTTTTATACTATGTAATCCATAAACTGCAGTACACGTTTCTTCATTAATTCCACGTGTTTATTTGTTTAAACTAACCTTTTATGACGCAGTGGCGCTAGACAAAGCTGCGGACATTACAAACACACTCACACATATGGGGGACTAAAAGTAAGACCGTGTATTACACACACACACACTACACACACACACACACGGTTTAGCCCAGCTAGCAATTGTAAGATCTTTACTGATCGCAATCTTCTTGGAGAGTCTTTTTTTTGACTCTTTTTAATGTTAAAAAAAAGATTAATCTCCTGTGTGATTTAAAAAAGAGTCATAAATGATCCATGTGTATGCCTAAAATTAGATTACAATAACAAAATATACAGCGAACTCGAATTGATCATGTTGCGGACCGAAATGTGATTGCTTTGATTCTTTCTATGAGCGCATATTTCGAACAGTTTGCTGAAGCAAATGAGATTAACAACAACAAAATATAGAGCCATCTCAAAACGATCAGGTTTTTGACCGAAATGTGTTTGCTTTGTTTTGCATATTTCGAGCACTTTCGCTCTCTTCGTTGGAGTTTTTACTGCAATATTTTGAATTTTGTTTAGCGTTTGACGGTGCAACTGGAAATGTAACTGTTTAATCTCTTTACTTCTTTTCGTCAAATCTGAAGTGTTTGCTTTTAAGTTGTCGGTTTAGTACCTAATTGTCTGACGGTCAAGTAAGTCGCTGCTGTTTTTTTAAGGATAAAACACAAAATTTTATGTTTACGTGATTCGACAGATAACTCTTTCTTTTTCACGCCTCTTCTGAGTCATGTCGTTCAGTGATTTTCATTATGAGCCAAGCTCCGATTTGCAGTCATGTAAGTATTAAAAGAATTTTTTTTTAATATAAACTTATGTTTCTTTTCAGTGGAAAACGTTCCACAGCCCACTGCTGCAAGCTCTCATTTGCAGTCTTGTAAGTATTAAAAGAAATTTTTTTTTATATAAACTTATGTTTCTTTTCAGTGGAAAACGTTCCAAAACCTAATTTTTTGCAGCTCATTTGGGAGGAGCTCACATCATTGAGAAAGGAAGTCACTAAACCGAGCGCTGAGCGATTGTTCGTGGTTACGACCATTAAGAGTACGTACATATATTTTCATAAATTCTTCAGTACATTTAACTAACAAGGTTATGAATGGGGTACTCCAAAAGCATTTTGTACATGCTGGCGACCGCGTTGCGGCAAACAGAAAATGTACAAATTTAATTATTAAATTAAAAAGCTGTTATATTAAGTAATAAATAAATTGAATAAAATTATTGAATTAATACAAAATGATAATAATTATTTTTTTAGCAGCAAACAATTGGGAATAAGATCCAAATATGACTCGTAACTGACTCTCAAGTGCGACACAAATAAGACTCGAAGGTGACTCTCAAATGACTCTCAAATATGACTCAAATGTTATTCACAAACGACTCTCAATTGCGACTCTTTTAAGACTCAAATGTGACTCAAATATGACTCAAATGTGATTCACAAATGACTCTCAAATAAAAAGATTTGCTCAGAACTAAGACTCCAAACTGAGTCTAAACTGATCAAAAAATAGAGTCATAAATGACTCTTCCAAAGGAGTCTTTGCTAGGGTACCGTTTTCTCACAGGAAACAATCATTTGAGATTCGAAAAAGCGCTCATTAAGATTCATTTTAATCAGTCAAAAGACTCTTTTAAGACTCTTATGTGATTCGAAATGCTTACTGGGAGGTACCACATCATAGGGCATCGCTGCCACTGCCGACAGCTAATTGAATTTAATTGGCGTGAAAATTCTGTAGAAAAATAAACAAAACTTTTAGTTTTTAAAATTGAGGTACTTGTTTTTTTTTTTAAACAATATTGTGCATGTTGTTGTTGTTGGTGTTGCATAATTTGATGAGTTGTTTATTTCGTTTAGCAACAATAACTTTAACTTGTGCCTGGCCACCATTAATGGCACGTTTTTATTGTCGCTTGTAAATGAATCGAATAAAGCAACGAGAACAAGCTAACAAAGTTAAAATAATTGTGGTCAGAAACCACGATCGGGGCGTTAAAAATCTATAAACGCAATGCAAGGCGAACTCTGCACGGTGCCGGTGAGAATTTCATTTTTGGCGCCACTTGACGAAGACAAACAAAAACTTGGTCTGGTTCAGACCAGACAGGTAAAAGTATCGTCATTCGGGGCACTGGGCTTAAATCATTTTGTGTGACAACCCGCTGACAATTGTACGAAACCGGACAGAAACAGCTCAATTCATGGCATCCACATTCAAATGATGAACTTGAAGACCAAGAACAAGACCGGGAACTGAGGCCACTTAACGATTGGCAGTTGACTTATGGCAGCAAGGCGAATACCATAAAGTCGCGTGGTTTATTTAAAATTAACAAAGCAATAAAAATGCAGACCAAGGGCATGCAAAACAATAACATCCCAAAATAAAGGTGCCCAGTGAGCGAAGCATTGTGAAATAATAAAAAAAGAAAAGAAAAGACTTCATGTTGTGTTTTTGAGCGCGAAACTTGAACCACGATTCATACTTTACATCTTGCACACATTATAAATATTAAAAGTAGTCTATTCTTTGCGAGCAGGAAACCTTAATGCATTGCAAATATATGTAGAGGGTATGCTGGAGTTGTGCACATTTTTCTAAAGACAAAAAATTATATTTTAAATCAGTGGTGGGCACGCAGTGGCTCCGGGAGCAGCGGCTGCTCACAATTTAGGTAGACTCTAATAGGGTTGTTGTTGATGAAGTTGTTGTAGTGCTCCCGAATTCAGATTTCGTGCCCACCGCTGTTTTAAAGTGTGCTATTAATTGGTTTACCCTGTAAATATTGACTGATTGCGACTGAATGTTTTTAATTCTTTAAAGCATTAATTATAGTTTTATTTCAATCTTTATAAGCGCTTTATGTTCGTAATACACTAAAAAGTACAGCAGGAAGTATAAGGGCCGCTTTATCAATATAGTACTCATAAATTTTAAATAAGATTTAGTATCAAGTTTGACATAAATTTCAATGTCAAAATATACTTTCAGTGATTATCCACACCTTATTTGAAAAGAAAAAATCTTTTTACTTCTCATTTGCTGTTTTGTTTTTGTGCTTTTAAAAGCTTTATTCAGCAATTTCGAAATTGTGCTTTTATTAGGCATTTTCATATGTACATATGTACATACATACATATGTAAATTTACATTTAAATAAATAATACATACAAATAAATAAATCGATATGTAGTTTTTGGAAGAATGGAGAAAAAAGAAATGTTAAAAAAAATATCAAAATTAATTTAGAGGCCAAAAAATGCTCTAGTATATTAATTTGGGGCTATTTTAGTCACATATGTACATATGTATGTATGTATTTATGTATGTATGTACACTCAGACCAACATTTATTCGTACACCCTTTTTTTACTTTAACAGCTATATTAGTCAAGTCTTCACATTGAAAAAAATATATTTGGAAAGGTCGTTCGTCCGTTTGAATGATGCAAAACTTTCCTTAACCCATTAAGTACCCATTGAATATTTTGAGTTCAAAAAAACGTAAATTTTTCAACTTTTTTCCTCGATTTTTTCCAAAAAATGTTGGGATGCAAAAAAATTCTTGAATCAATTCTAGGAGTGATTGCCAAAAAAAATTTTCAAAAATATTTTTGCTTGTATTTTTTAAAATTTTTTGAAAATCCTAAAAATGACAATTTTAACCCATTTTTTCCACTTTTTCCCACTTTTCACACAAAAAGTGCATTTTTCGCAATTTTCAAAAAATTTTAAAAAATACAAGCAAAAATATTTTTGAAAATTTTTTTTGGCAATCACTCCTAGAATTGATTCAAGAATTTTTTTGCATCCCAACATTTTTTGGAAAAAATCGAGGAAAAAAGTTGAAAAATTTACGTTTTTTTGAACTCAAAATATTCAATGGGTACTTAATGGGTTAAGGAAAGTTTTGCATCATTCAAACGGAATTCGAACGACCTTTCCAAATATATTTTTTTCAATGTGAAGACTTGACTTATATAGCTGTTAAAGTAAAAAAAAGGGTGTACGAATAAATGTTGGTCTGAGTGTATAGTAGCAAAACCAAAACAAAACTTTCTTAGCGCTTATCGCAACTCTTTTTGGAATGCTGATCGCACTTTAAGCATTTTATACCATCTACTATCGTATGATGTCTCAATTCACGAATTATTGTTTTTGTTTTATGTCTTTGATAGTAGACTCGCCAGACTGGCGACTAAGAGTTAAACTTCTTATCAGCTTTTAAGTCATTTGCCTAATAATCATACAAATTTGATTAGATTTATTTTGTGGCCACTTTTTCGCTTGATCAGTACATACATACAGTGAATCAATAAAGTTTGTATGCAGTCTGCAAACCAAACTTTAGGCAATGAAAAAACATATCAGCAATGCATTTAGAACAAATGAGTTGATATATTTAAGAAATATAATTTATTAACTTCATTTAAGGCACATAAAATATTTAAAAAAGCATTAACTTTACTAATTATCTGAATTTTAACAAAAATACCCTAAAAAATACATCAAAAAAGTTTGTATGCAAAACCAATTCAATCCATTTTACAACAGTTTATTCATAACAGAGCAACATTATTATAGTTCCTAATATTTGGTGGGGTGTCCCCTTTGCTTTATAACTGATTGGAGTCTGGATCCCATTGATCATATAAGGCTCATGGCTACACTAGGGGGGATATTCTCCCAATCCTCCAAGAGCGTCCTTCCCAAGTCATCCTCATCACCAATCATTCGCTTCCTGACAAGACGGTCAAGGTGATCCCACATATACTCGATTGGGTCCAAGTCAGGTGACTGAGGTGGTGTTTCGAGCTGATTTTTCACCTTATAAAGAAGCCACTCCTTTAAAATACACCCAGAATGCTTGGGGTCGTTATTTTGTTGGAGGGCGTAAGAGTCTCCAAGGCCAAGTTTCTCTGCACTTTGGGGTAAACTGTTCTTCAAAATGTCCAAATATCCAAACCTAATCATTATCCCATCGATAAATACCAGCTTGCCGGCTCCAGATGCTGTCAACCAACACCAAACAAGTACAGACCCGCCCCTGTGCTTGACTGTGCCCATCATATTCTGTGGCTCCAGCTCGGAAATTACTTTTCGCCATACTTTTGGGTGTCCATATGATCCGTGGATATTGAACTAACTCTCAAATGAAAATATGACGGTGTTCCAGGATCTTTGCTCCGCTTATTCATACTCCTTCGCAAATAAAAGCCTTTTGGTACGGTTGACGGCATTGTCTGGGGTTGGTTGACAGCATCTGGAGCCGGCAAGCTGGTATTTATCGATGGGATAATGATTAGGTTTGGATATTTGGACATTTTGAAGAACAGTTTACCCCAAAGTGCAGAGAAACTTGGCCTTGGAGACTCTTACGCCCTCCAACAAAATAACGACCCCAAGCATTCTGGGTGTATTTTAAAGGAGTGGCTTCTTTATAAGGTGAAAAATCAGCTCGAAACACCACCTCAGTCACCTGACTTGGACCCAATCGAGTATATGTGGGATCACCTTGACCGTCTTGTCAGGAAGCGAAAGATTGGTGATGAGGATGACTTGGGAAGGACGCTCTTGGAGGATTGGGAGAATATCCCCCCTAGTGTAGCCATGAGCCTTATATGATCAATGGGATCCAGACTCCAATCAGTTATAAAGCAAAGGGGACACCCCACCAAGTATTAGGAACTATAATAATGTTGCTCTGCTATGAATAAACTGTTGTAAAATGGATTGAATTGGTTTTGCATACAAACTTTTTTGATGTATTTTTTAGGGTATTTTTGTTAAAATTCAGATAATTAATAAAGTTAATGCTTTTTTAAATATTTTATGTGCCTTAAATGAAGTTAATAAATTATATTTCTTAAATATATCAACTCATTTGTTCTAAATGCATTGCTGATATGTTTTTTCATTGCCTAAAGTTTGGTTTGCAGACTGCATACAAACTTTATTGATTCACTGTATGTACAAAAAACATCTGATTTTACTCGCACCACAAATTGAAGAGGCTAAGAACTGAGGGAGCAATCGAAAGAGAGTTAATAACCCATCGATTATAATCGAAATCAGAGTGTGTCGTCGGCATCTTGGCCCAGGAGAACGTGTCTCAAGTTGGGCAGCGCATCGTCCACGGGTTTGGTCCGATCGATCTCCTTCTCATCGATCTCATAGAGCACATGCGTGTTGTACGCCCGCGGCTCCATGATGCGAATAAAGTCGGTGTCCGTGGATTTGCCCTTCTCATAGCAAAAATCGTGAACTTCGGTGCACTTGCACTCGGGCGGAACGAGAGCGACCTCAAAGAGGAGCGTGGCGAACAGCTCGATGTTCTTCAGATACTCATCCCTGGTGAGGCTCTCGTTCACCTGATGGGGCTGCATGTGGATCGAGCAGAAGGGTAGACCCACAACCTGGACTTTCGACATGCAATATCTTCGCAGCTCGTTCATGATGGGCATGCAGATGTTGACGGTGCCCGGAATCGCCGCCTTGACGTTGTAGACACTTTCGTAGGCCCGGTAGGCGGCCAGGTTGAAGGGCGCGTTCCTGGCCTCGTTCAGGGGCGACAACTGATCCAGGACTCTCAAGTACGCCGGATGCTGGCACTTCATGCGCAGATAGGCTTCGTTTAGATGATCTCGGACCGCGAACTTGGCGTACTTGACGCTCTGATCGGGCACGAGTTTCACCGAGAATCTGGACACGCATCGAATGGGCTTATTGAAATCCCTGTGGCTGACCTCATGATTCTGGTCCACGCTGTGGATGGTCAGGCTGGGCATGCACCATCTGTTGCGGAGGAACTCCGGCTGTGACTGCTCGTGCGGCAGCCTCGTGGCGCCCGTCATTTCCTTGTACTCCTGAATCCCGACCTCGGCCTGGCAGAAGATGTCCCAGTCGGCTTGCGTCACTGGCAACACATGACGCTTCAGTCCCGCGATCGAAATGCCGTTCTTCGTGTCCGTCAGCGTGTTCAGCAGCAGACAGAACTCCGACATGGGATCGCGATACGAAAGACAATCACAGTTGGCATTCGAATTCGTACTTGGACTCGAATCTCTTGAATCTCTTGTGTTTCTTGATTTCCTTCGATCCTTGTCCTTCGTTTTAATTTCCAGCTCAAAGTAGACGTAGCCACTGTGGCTTGTGGTGAGCATCGGAAGCTTCTCGGCAATCCAAAGGTTAGTGCGACCAATCAGCAGATCCACCGACTTGAAGAAATCCTTGCGACTGTCGATGAGCTTCCTCAATGTCTCCGTGCTGGACAGCCTCGTGCTGTCGATGATCAGCTTGACGTTAACTGGCAGATCTCCGGTCCTTGAGATCCACGCGTCGAGTGCCTGAATCCAAGCCAGTATGGGACCCTTTGAGCCGGTTAAACCCAGACCAAATAGCTGGTCCTCCACATCGGTTAGTTGGAAAGGTGGATGTGTCCAGGGATCTGTTTCGGCCACAGCTGGCACATCTACGTGGCCATAGACGAGCATCACATTCTTGGCAGGCGTCGAAAAGTAGTTGGCAAAGATCACATAATGCGTTGGCTGATCCTCATTCACCTTCACCTCCACGATCTCCACATCGAATTCCAGCTCGGTCAATCTCTGTGCCAGGCGCTCGATAATCTGTTTGACTTCCTTCTCATACTGCAGATTGTTGGGAATGCTCCTGATCCTCAGCATACTGTCGAGTTCACTCAAATGCTCATCTCCTCTCAGATACAGATGATCGAGCACGTCATCGAGGTCGTGCTGATGCACCATAATCCTCTGTTCGGGCGCATAGTCCCTGATGCAGTAATCCCGCAGGCAATCGCATCTGTCCAGGGCCGATTGATCCAGGAAGACGCCACAGCAGTTTCTTTCGCCCCAGCAAATCATTTTGAAACCTGTTTTTACAGTGAGTTAAAGTAAATTCAATTATTTGAATTTTGATTTGTTTTCGAAACTATGAAACCTATAACACAAATGAAAATTGACATTAAATCTTGGCTTGTAAATATTGTTGACTTTATTCCCTGTTCTTTCAAATTTACCTTTTGGTATTGCTCTAGCTGCTCTTTCTTAATACCTGGCTAAGATCTCAGCAGGATATCCAAAGTGTTAGCCATATATTAAGAAAGGGAGCAAAGTTTCCATTCAGTCCTCAGATTTGTCTTCCTGAATATTTGTTGTCTTCTCTCTGATCTTATTGATCAGTTTCTTGACATCCGAGAAATAGTCCCTGAGGCGCTTCTTGCTTTTGCGAGCCAGCGACCTTTTGGACGCGATGCTGGTGAGGAGGGTCCGTTTGACGGGCGGCTTTGTCTCCTCGGCCGTTACGGACATTCGCTCGGCCACGCCCCTCAGCTTGCAGTAGTCGGGGATGACGCCGCACTTGCATTTGACGGGCAGAGATGACAGCTCGTAGAAGAGCGAGGCGCACACTTTGCTGTGCCGCATGAACAGATCCTCCTCGATGGACTCGTTCTCCTGGTAGTGGCGATCCAGTCGCCTCGAGTAGGGAATGAGGATGATCGGTTTGTCCACCATCTTCCGGAAGACACTGGCAATGGGCAGACAGGCGGCGATGCCCGCCGTGGCAACCGGTTGCTTCTGGAACACATCTCCAACCGCCCGGATGACGGCTTTGGTGGCCCTGGAGGTTGTCGACCAGGACGTGGGCTCACAGGCGTCGAGCAGGTGAAGGGTCATGTCGGTGCCCAGCTCGAGCTCGTGGCGCATCTTCAACAGATGCTCCTTGACGATGGCGTGGACATGGGCCAATTCCTGGTCGGGTATCAGCTTGATGGAGAACTTTCCGGTCACCAGCATGGGCAGGGTCTTGCTGCATTCGGTCTTATGGTCGGCGCCCTGGATTCCGTGCATGGTCAGGGTCGGTTTGCACCATCGATTCTGCAGCAGATCCACCTTGTTGCTGCTGTGCCTGAGACGCCTGATGCCCAGCTGGTCCGTGTACTTGTAGGTGCTGAACTCAGCCGTCTCCAGGATGTGCCACTCCTCGACCGTCAATCGCTTCACCATGAGATCCATGCGGGGTATATTGATCTCCTGCTCCTTGTTCAGCAGACTGTTCATCAGGTGACATAAGTCCGTCATGGGCTCGAACACGAGACCTCCGGCCAAGCCGCTCTCCAAGTTCTTGTTGCCGCCGCGCACCTCGATGCCAAAGTACGCCCAGCCCGTGAGTCCGCAGGCGATGATGGGTCGATCGGAGTTGAGCCAGGTATTCGTGTCGAAGATCATGTGATCCACGTCCAGGAAGAAGTCGCTTCTCGTCTCTATGTAATGCTGCAGTCCCTCACTGCCCACCTCGTGCATCATGTCCACGATGAACTTGACATTCATAGGCAGATCATGGTTCGTCTTCAGCCAGCACTCGATGGCCTGGAGCCAGCCCACAGCCATTCCCTTTCCACTGGTCACGCCTCGACCATAAAGAAGCCCATCCAGGTTATTAAGCTCAAAGGGATCGTTGAACCAGCAGTCTCGGTCAGCGGGAACCACATCGAGATGTGCATAGACCAACACCGTGCCCTTGGTGGGCGAGGAGAAGTAATTGGCGAACAGGACCTTCCGCTGGGGCTCCACAAAGCAAGTGCTGGGATCATTGCTGATCGGATACAGATGAGTCCTGAACTTTAACTGCGCCAATCGATTCGTCATCCATTCAAGTGCCTCGCGACTGTCCTTCAGATGCTCTGGCTCGACGGAGATCGACTTGATCTTCACCAGCTGACCGAGATCCGCCAGCGCCTCATCCGACTGGTGGTCAATGCATTGCAGAACTTCCGCCAACTTCACCTCCAGCCTATATCGCTCTTCTTCCGAGAGCTCCCGATGCATGAATCGCATCTTGCAGTTCACGCAATTACACTTCGCCGAATTCTCGTCATAGTCATCATCGAAGATTATATTTGAGATTACCGACCGTCCCGACCTGGACTGACTCCTCCGCGACTGCAGGCTGCCCGTCGTTGTCCTGCGCTGTGTGTTCCTCATTGTCGATCGCGATGTCGTTGGTGATCTCATCTTGACTTCTCTATTCAATTTTCTAGTTTTTACTTTAAATTTTTTTGACTACTTTCGCATTACCAACATTAAAAACCAGTTGAAATACTGTAAGTAAGTAATTCTGTATTACAACATTATAAATATTCGGACATTTTATTTTATATCATTTAAATAATTCTTGTAATTCGTTTTTAAATTTGGGTGAAGTTCAACCTGCATTAAAAATGTAGAGACTCTAGCTCTTGTAATATCTGAGATGAAAAGACATTCTGATTGATCACAAATATATACTGCTCTTTTAGGGGTAAGCGTTTACGGATACAGAATATTTGAATAGGAGATTATTTTTAAGTAATATAATCTATAATTTTGTGCCATTATTAATTCCATTTTCAATCCAATGGAAATAGTTTAATTTCGTTATATTGCAATATTTTATATTTTGTTTATTTAATTTCCCAGTTCGATTCACTTTCCATCCAAAAGTATGTGCTCTTGGCCTTATTGAGTCCAAATAAATTTCCAGGATCAAGTCCATCTCTAGTCGCAGCAACTTGACGAAACTCTCGAGCTCTCTTCGCTGATGATTTCGCGCCAAAAAAGTGTGTCAGGCCCGTTCCGAGTGCTGGAATCAACAATTGTAAACAAACGCGTGCGCCTCAGCGGAGGACGCTACTCCGACTCCATTTGCCGTCTTCCGCCCAAAGTTCTGAGGTGCAGCAACTCTCAGTGGCTTTCGTCATGTTGCCAAGGTGTCGAGTTGCCTTTTGAGGCATGTGGCAAAAATATTTTGGACTGGCAAATCAGAAACTCGCAGAAGCTCGTGGCAAACGGTTGTTGGTTGTTGGATTCCAAAGTGAAGTTGGCCAAATATAAAAATAAAATAGAAACGTGAGAAAGCAAAAGGAGCCAAGAGGCAGATTGGCGTTAAAGTGAGACGCACACGCAACCAAAACAATAAAAGAGGCTAAACATATAAAATTGTGTAGTAAAAGTGAAGAAAGCGGAGAGAAACAAGAAAGTAAAGGAATAATAATAGCAAGCGGATACGAAAAGTGGGAGAAGAGAGTAACCAACAAACGTTTGTTGTTTTGTGACTTCCCAGTGTGTCAGTGTGTGTGTGTGTCTGTGTGTGTGTTGCCAATGAAAATGCAAATTGTTGGTAACAAATATTGGTAAAATGCGGAGGCCAACAAATACTTGTGCAATGCGAGAGCAATAACAAAAAAAATAAAATAAAATAACTATGCAACGAATCAATACTAAAACTAATAAAAACTGATAAATATTTAAACAATAAAATACATTTCAAGTTATAAACAAAAAGGGGAAAAGTGCAGTTGCAACTTATTGTAGTTTTCGGTTGTGTAATGGGAATGGACATGGACATGGGAACTGTACAGGACTAAGCCCTACACTGAGCGAAAGGAGGACGACACTGCAAGCATGTCGCAGCCGAGAGCTGGACGCGGTGCGCGTGGCGGGGGCGCGGGCGGTGCTGGTGTGGGCCGCAAGACGCCGTCGTCGCTGACGGGTCCGCCGGACGACTCGGCAACGGGCAGCGAACGCGCAACGCCCGCGAGCAAAGCCGACTCGGATCCCAAGGATGATAGTTCCAGCAATGGCGACAAGAAGGACACTGATCTGTTCCCGGCACCAAAGCCGCCCAGTGCGGGCGCCTCCATCCGGGATACGGCCAACAAGGTCCTGGGATTGGCAACGAAAAGCGAGTGGACGCCAATCGAAGCCGAGCTCAAGAAACTGGAGAAATACGTGGCGAATGTGGGCGAGGATGGCAATCATATCCCACTGGCCGGAGTCCTTGATATAGTGAGTAATTCAACAAGAGTCTGTCGAGTACACACGACTTTGTAAAATCAATTTTGGAGTCCGAGTCCGAAGCGAAAAATCAAATGTAAGGCGACGTCGCCCTTATCAACGTCGCCTGGCGGCATTTTAGTTGTTGGTTGTTTACCAGCCAAAATAACGAAACAGGATGACTTCTATTGTATGTGTGTGTGTGTGTGCAGGTGTGTGTGTGTGTGTTATTTGATAGCAGGGCCCAAATGTTTGGCTGCCAAGGCAATGGCAACGGCGCAACGTTCGCTGCCTGCGTCCTGCCACAAGTTGCGCTGACTACAGCGAATAAACTCATAAAGCATCGAAATTGAAGCGCTTCGATTTCAATTTACCATAAAAATATTCAAACGCAAAGTCGTTGACATAAAATTAACGTTGCAAGAAGCCGCCCTTCTGCTTCTTCTTCGTCTTTGGTCTCCCTCCCTTTAACTGACAATAAAATGCAAGTGGGGAAAAAAGAAAACCAGGCAGGAAATCAAATGGAAAATACCTGAACGAAATGTAGACAAAGTGTAACGGAAAGGGTTCGCCTTATGAAATGCCATGCAAATTATTTTGCTGTGCGAAAGACATCATTAACATAGAGCCTCTGTTAGACTGTAGACTATTGATACCCTGTAATTGTTTGGCAAGCGACAAGGGGTGGAATGTGCTGGGTTAAACTTTGTAGCAAGTAATAGAAAACCCTATATTTACTGGGGGTATTTTACATCACAAGAAGTACATAGAAATGTTGAGGATCATTTACAATTTGCTCTAATTCTCAGTATTTTTTCTATGTTATTCCAATGATACCCTATAATTTTCATTGTTTATTTTATTACAACGTAAATAATATCTAAGTTCTTCATTCTTTGTTCCCTTTTTAAAATTAATTCTTCTTAAATTGAATAGAACTAAGTTCTGGAAAGGAAATTTCTATGATACCCTATAATTTTCATAGATAACTTTATTAAAACTGAATAATATCAAATATTTAAGATCGTCATTCTTACCTCCCTTTTTAAAATGAATTCTTCTAAAATTTAATAAATCTAAGTTCTGGAAATTAAATTTTCATTAAATTCTCGATTATAGGGTGTTGTTTGGTCAACCTGAATTTGAAATAAACTGTTCGGATTTGATTTCGCTTAGGTTTTGTTGTTTTTTGTAGCTTCTAGACAGCTTATTGTTTTGGACTTGATTTAGTTTTAATTATGAAAATTACGCAAAAAATAAAACAAATGATGTGAAAATGTCGGCTTATCAATGATGGAGCGGGAAAACAAGCTACGACTAGGATAATCAAGTATACTCGTAAATATATAATAATGATGATGACTGCCAATGTAACTTGACCAACTTACAAGCGCATTATAGTTGTTGAGGCTGAAAGTATAAATGTTTTGCAAATGTTGAACAACCAAAGAAACACAAATGAGGAAAAATCTTGAAAGAATCATATGAGTTTTACTGTCCATATTTCAATGTAGACATGTTTTAATAGTCAGTCGTTGATTTTGTTTATAACCGACTGTTTCAAAATATTCAGCCTGTCAAAATTTTGGCAAAACTTTACTGATTTCCTGGTGGGATGACAATTTTATCATCATCTACCACTAAATGTTATCATTTGGAAATTTTAATTTTTTTACAACACTGTCCACATTTTTCGTATAAATATTCCGAAATTTTATATCTTTAAAATTATTCTTGTATTTCGTCGTTTAATTAATTAATTAAATTTAATTTAATTTTTTCAGTGTCCACACTTTCCGTAAACATGGAAAGTGTGAATTTTGAATTTTTTTTAAAAGCTTCAAACTGTCAAAAGAGCGAATGTATTTTCGAATAGCAATTAAGTATGTTTTTAAATTAAATTTAAAACATTTGGAAAACTCGATTATCGGTATCATTTGCCGATTGATCGACAGCTGGATTTTGTATTGCTGATTTTTACATTTTGATATTAAGCTCGATTCACAGTTTAGTTCAAATTATTAACAATTTAATATTATTTAATAATTTTCAGAACACCGGCATGACTCCGCTGATGTATGCAACAAAGGACAACAAGACGGCGATAATGGATCGCATGATAGAGCTGGGTGCCGATGTCGGTGCACGAAATAATGTGAGTATCGAGTATCTAAGTATCAAGTATCAGAATTGGTTAGTATTGAGGGCTTTAAGTAACTGAAATAGTCTTAAATTACCAACTTATGAATACAAATGCTGCCGAGCAGCTGAGTGGGAGTGAGAGGAAAGTCGGAGGCAACAAAAGAAGCCGCTGGAATTGTGTCAAATCGATAAAAACCGCATAATTAAATCTCCAGCGGGGGCGTCGTTGCATGAAGGGGGTGTTAGAGGGAAAAGGGTCCACGCACTTTCCGACTTTCCGCACACACGCATTGTGCGGTGCGGGAAAATCGCCGGCGAGGCTTTCCAACTGCCACTTAACGGCCGCTGTGGGTCAACCGAACAGCGCTTGGCCAACCTTTTGGCCAGGTGCTCACAATTGCCACGATTTTTAGAGGCGACACGCGAAGCCGCAAAGGAATTTCCTACCAGCTGTACTTGTAAGATGATAAGGGCAGGGAGCGAAATTATTTTCTGTGATTTTCAGTTCTCTGTTTTTGTTGGCAACTATGAGGCGCCAAAGCAAATTACAAAGCAATTTTCAGAGAGAGTGAAGATAAGTCTGTTTTTATGATAAGATATTGAGGGTAATACATAGGAAAAGTGTTGTAGGGGTCGAAAATGTTCCAACGCATTTTTGTTAAGGAGAGGTTTTAAGGGGTTGTCGAATATGAAAGTCCAATTTAAGTTTTATTTTGACCTACTGCACTTAAAGTGCTTTTAATTTTTAGAGCTGAATACATGTTATTGTTGAATAGATTTTTAAAAACTATAAATTTTTAATGTTATTTCTTCTTTCTTTCCCTAATTGAGTAATATATTTTAATATCTATTAGATATCATAATGTCAAATATAACGAGATTCGCCTCCCAATCTTATATTACAATTGAACTCTAACTAACAGCTAAAGTAAGCATTTCTCGTTGACCATATGACTTTCTCACACTTATTTCAGGCAATTGCCTTTTGACTTTTGGGCATTGAGCATTATGTTCGCATGCCGCAATTACTTACCAAAAATTTACCGCATTTCATTTGTTGGCCAAATGCTCAACGAGCCAGGCCAACACACATAAGCATGTGTTGAGCTTGAAGCGATAAAAATCCTTGACCTAATTACAAAATAATTGTTTGCAAATCCAAAAAAAAACCCAAGTCACCAAAAAAAGTTAGCAAAGTCAGCGAATTTAATTACCAAAACAAACATAGAAATTGTGATTTCTATTTCGGACACACATAAAAAAGCGATTTAAAAATATTTCAGCTGTAGAAAATGCTGTTTAATTGTATGAAATGTGAAAGGTTAATTTGTATATATTCATACAGATGGATAGTTTACATGATAAATATAATCTGTGAATACAAGTTAGGTATTATTTTTTTTATTTTACGATCAAATTTAGAAACTAGTTTAGTTTCCTTCCGGAAGTTTTTTGGGAATTTTTAAGAATTATTTTATCTGATAATATTTTAATTATCAATTGTAAAGTTTTTTTTCAGAACTCATATTTCGATTTTCCTGTCCCATATCCATTGTTTCTACACTTTTTAAATTTATTTTTCTGCTCATTTAGCAGAGTTATAATAAAGGGCGACTGTAACTTCTATTTTTGCCTTAACTTATGCTGATTATATCTCAAGTTCTCTTACCAACAAACCTACTGAATTTATGACCAAGTAAATGGCAGTCACGTTATTTTTTACAGTGTAAGAAAACTAATCAAAATGGTACTATAAAGATGCGTCATGTTTATTTGTAAAGTTTTTATGATTTCATCAAATTTTGTCATTGGGCTTGGCCCCTCGAAATCTTTTATAATTTTAATTACTTTAATGTTTCCTTTTAATTACAACTACACATACTTTCAACTAATGAGGAAAAAACGAAAGTAGAATATTTTTAGGTTTTCTCGTGTGATGAATTGAGTTTGTCACTATATCATATTAAGTATACGTAGCGTTGAGCTTATCTCGAAATTATTTGCAGCAAGCACGACACTTGCAACACACACGACACGAAGTACAGTCAAATGATGTAATGAGTGTGTGTAATTAACATTTTGCGGGGACTGTGCGGAGGGGAGGGAAGGGACGGGGAACTGGGCGTGGCCTACACATGTCAGTTGGAGGCAAGGAAGCAAGTATCTCAGGAGGCGTCACCAACTTCATTTGTTGCAACTTAAAAGCCAATTAATCACACAGCTGACTTTCAAATCCGCCCAATTCCCCTCTACCCCTCCTCCTCGTTCCCCTTTTCCCTCATTTGCGGCATTTTGGCGCTGACCTTTGGCCAAGACAAATGGTCGAAACGGAACCGAGAAGTGCCACATTTTTATGGCCAAAAAGGCGTCATTAATATGCAGTTTTAATTAAAACGGACATGAAGCAACTTCACCTAACTTCACTTAGTAAATGTACTAACTCAAGGCACACGATGACAGCGTGAAACTCTTGCGTTGGCCTATTCATTAGGGCCAGACTCAATTTGTCAAGTGTTGCGGTGCGTGTTGCCGCCTTACGCACAACGTGTGGCAACTTCTGAGCTCCATTTGAGCTGGCGTCGTGTCGTATTCATTTATTTAATTAATCGCCATGTGCTGACATCAGCTTTTAATATAAATTTTACAATCAGCATATTTTTAAGTGTCTCTTGCGTGTGTATGTGAGAGAGATAGGGAGTGTGTGTGTTAAATGACTTCATATTCAGCTACAGGAATTGTAGCATACTTTGTTGCGCCCTGAGTTTCACACACACTCACACATTAAACAAACTGTAACTGGGTCGTCTTACCGTTACACATCCCTTCTCTCTCCCTCACTTCCTTTTTACCTCCTCCTTCACCCATCTCCTTTTGCCCTGCAGGCGCAAAAATGTGCTGGAAAATTTGCGCTTCCGTTTTTGTTTTGTTTCCGGTTTTTGCTTTCGTTGCGCCAAAACCACAACAACAGCAACAACAATAAAAACACACACACACACATAAGTAGCTGAAAACTATGCAAAACAGGCGCGTGAAATATTATCTGTCTAGCATTTAGTTCAGCACTCGTGCCACTCAGTGTACGTGTACTTTTGCCAGGCACTGTGTTTGCCTTGCCTTGCTTTGTTTTACGAGCACTTCGAACCGCAACAACCTGATCTGGCCAGAACGAACGAACGAGCCAAAGAACGTCTTTCGCCTGGACACATGTCAAAGCCAAGTCCTGACTTGACTTGAGTTTTTCGCCTTTTCTTTTTGGCGTCCCGCGTTCTATGCAAATTTGCGAAAACTTGCAGCCCAAAAATAGTCGACACATTAAGTTGAAACTGAAGAAATTTAAAACACGTCAAGAATTACGTATACTCTTGTTTAACTTTGCGTGAGCGAAAGAAAAACACTGTGAAAGTCAGTAACTGATTGATATATTGTAGTAAGGTAGTTGATAGAGTTAGCTGTAAACATATATATATTTTAAAAGATTTAACTTTCTTTTTTTTGAGAAGTGTTTGTCCATAATGCTATCTGATTCTTAAAAGACTTTTAGTTTGAATAGTTTTAACAGGATCAAACATACAGAATGCATGAAATATAATATTTAATTTGAAAATGAAAAGATTTTAAGATTATACAATAAGTGACTCTTTAAATATAAGTTTGTTAACATTTAGGTGTGACTTATTGCTATATGACCAGTTACGCAACTAACAAAATTAATAAGCAGCTCCAAAATCGCTCAGCACGTTATTCATATTGTTTATAAGGCCGTTAAGTGTATGTAACGAGCCCCATGACAGTGCAATAATGTCCATATATACTAAATATACTCACAATGAGGCATATAAAAAGCCCAACTCACTTCCGTTTTAAGTGGCCCAACAACAACAACAACAAAATGGAGCCAAGAATAAGAAATGACGACGGGGCAAAGTTATAAATTAGGTAAATCCGCCGTCGACGCTCGGACCACGCGGCGTATGTGTAACGTATTTATTGCGTTATGGCTTATTATATAAGGCGAGGCGATGAATAGGCGCTGAAAGTACCGAATAACCCCAATTTCACATAGGTGAGTGTGTGTGTGAGTCACTTGTCGCCGAAAAGGCGAATGGCAATCGAAAGTCGGAGCCCGTCGTTATCTTTGAAATAATTCCTGTTGCAGGGTCATGTGGCAGGAGTTGTGATGCACTTATTGCATGTGTGGCATGCTTTTGGCCTGGCCCGAAGCTAACGACCATTAAGAAATGACCAAAAGTGAAAGTCCGCATGCAAAGATTTTATGTGGCACGAGCCAACAAACTACAACCAAGAACCAACAACAAACAAGGGCCAAGTAATCAGCCGCACCTCTTGACGTGGCATGCAAAGTGCATAAGGAAAAAGCGGCACGAGGGGAGGATCAAGTGTTCTGACTTTGACCCATTGAACAGCAGCTGACCTGTGCTGGTTTTTCCCTCTTCGATGATTTACACAATTGATTTAAGGACTCACCCACTTCTTTTCACGCTCCATCTTACTTTTTCTCACTCACTCTCTTTCTCTTTTTTTCACTCTTTGCAGGATAATTACAATGTGCTGCATATTGCGGCAATGTATTCGCGTGAGGATGTCGTCAAATTGTTGCTGACTAAACGCGGCGTTGATCCCTTCTCCACCGGCGGCGTAAGTATTATCCATATACATATATACATACATACATACATATGTATATACCTGGTTGTTCACACAATTAGTCATTATTCTGTGGCACGACAAGTGCAGAAGAAAATCAGTTGCAACTGACAGATGACGTCTTTGAATATTATTTGAATATTTTAAGCACTTGAATTCTAAGCGTCAGCATTGTAATTTAGAAAAACGTCTTTAAATACTCCTAGGAATATTCACAAGATTTTATGATTGGGGACTGGAGATTAAATATATAAATATTATATATTCCAAGATCTGTTTCCCTCTGAAACCGTTTTTCTTTAATTATCTAATTTAATGCCTTCATCAAGTAAGCGAAAAATATTTTTCTATTCTTTAAATTTTCTTTGTTTTAAAAAAATAAATTGTTGGGCCAATTAATTCTAATTCAGTTGAGCTTTATATGTAACAGTACCTTTTTTTAGACCCCCAGACTTATGAACTTTTAGTGTTTTTCATTTCTTTCAGTTTTGAAATTAATTTAAGCAAAATACAGTCGAATTTCCCTCACTCAAATCAGCATTATCCAAAGAAAAGGTTCGAGTTTTGGAGATATTCGACTTAAAGAGTTCTTTTTCTTAAGTTTATTAATTTTACTGTCACTCATTTAGCACAAGTTGTGGAAGTTCAATTGTATATGTATTTGAATTATTATTTTAAAATCATATTTGAGCGATCGCCATTTTTCAAGATAAATAGCCCTCAAAAGTAGGCAACAGAAAATTAAATCGAATCAAACTTGATCGAATCCAATATATCTAAAGAACTTATTCGTTTATTAAGTTCCTTTCTCTGCCATCTTAATCTAATTTCAATCTTAAGCCTCAAATCTTTCTTAAAAATCGATGCATATTCTTTGACTGTCGTCATTTGACTTAATGACGTAGCAGTTTAAAGTCCATTAGATGCATTTTTGAGTGCAAAGGTCAGCGTTAAAGATGTGCCGCATGTTGCATGTGACTTTGGCACGTTAGGGGCTAAGGGGCCAATTAGTGGCGACAAGGTTAAGACTTAAGCTCAGCTAATGTCGGACTCTCAAGGCCTCTAATTAAAAAAAAGCTGAAAGGTAAGGAAAAAGGAACGACTCAGCCAGGGGCTGACTGCCATTCTAAGGTAAACAAACTGCGGTTACCAGGCACCCTCTGATTTCTGTACCAAGTGAAAGGCAAATATGCCCCTTATAAGAAGGGGCACGTATGACCACATAAGGTGTGGCTACGAGTGAATTATAAAATTTATACAAGTCTTGACATGAGAAATAAATTTAATTTAATTATTTCCAGCAATGAGATCATACAATGACAAAATTAAGAAAAAGGTAGTGTTTGTAAATTAAGTAAAGACTAGGATAAAACCCAATGAGGTCATCTACTTTTTTTACTTAGAGAGAAAACTAAAATTTTGCCAGTTAGATTAGAAATCTAAGTTTTGCAAAGTTGAAAACGTATTCTAAAAAAGTTTCTTATTTTCGTGCTCTAAAACAGGGTATCCTTCAGTCGATTATCTCGCTACTTGTTATATTTTTTACACATTTTAATTTTTTTTGCCGCAATGTGAATGACGGGGCGTGGCCAGCGCCTCTTAGCCGAAATTACTGATGTTTATCAACAGCGTACTTAGAATGGTAGAGAGAGGGAGAGAGAAAGAGAGTGTGTGCAAGCAAGATGGCAATACTAAGCACACAGATACACCCACACACACACACACATACTCATACATGCAAAGGCAGATGTTAACTTTTGTTTTGGCAACAGCCAAGTTTGAAGTGAGTGTCTGCCTCGTGTGCGTGGCAATTTACCAACAACATTAACAACAACAACAGTAGGAACACCTAGGTATAACACCTACACTTCCCCTTCCTCTCTCCTCCCTATATTTGGTATAGGCCTGTCAGGTGGCAGAGAGCAGGAAATACTGTTGCTGTCAATCTGTGATATGAAAAGAGAAAAGAAAACAGGTAAATGACACGAAATGTGCTTATAAGCCAAAAACCAGAGCGTTCTTTCATTCAGTTGCAATTTGGATTTTGAAGTGAATAGTTTTTGGGTGTCATCTCGACAAACACACACACTCACACACACATAAAAAACGCATTAAAAGTGTCGCCAAAGCAAAGATAAGTGCGTGTCAGCCACAGTGAATGATAATAATAAATATTACGACTTTATTAACTTACATTCCCCATTTTCCATTTCTCATTTTCAGTCACGATCACAGACTGCGGTGCATTTGGTGTCCAGTCGTCAAACGGGCACGGCGACAAATATCCTGAGAGCTCTGCTTGCAGCTGCTGGCAAGGACATACGCCTAAAGGCAGACGGTGTAAGTGTGACCACATATGAATTGATATATATATATATAATGTATGAAAAGGAGCCACAAGTGTTGCCAGCACTGCTGCTGGTAAATGGCCAAGTTGTGAGTTACAGCCAGTCGACAACATTATGCTCAAGTACACTCCAAGCTGGTGCCAGGCGGTGCCAACGTAAACAAAAGTTTAATAAAATAAAATAAAACAATACGAAAAGCAAACAATAAATACAAATAATGCCAACAAATTGTGAAAAATCGATATGCAAAAAACCCAAACGTAAATGCATTCAAAAGAAGAGAAAATAGAATAGAATGAAAAGAAACTAAAGCCTAAAAATAATGTCAGAGCTGTTGTCTGATTAACTTGCATTGAGCCCGAAAACCCGAAAGAAACCAGACAAAATGCGGAACTATTTGTCGCATCACGTGCTCCGATATTTCCACAACGCACGCGACGTGCGCCAAGTGCATAAATTTCGACTATCCAATAAAAAAATGGAGAAAGGTGGGAGGGAAATTGTATACATAGTGGGGTCGATTGATCGTCTAGACAAAAAGACTTGGCGATTTGGTAAACGGCAAACTTGATTTAAATCAATTAGATAGTAGAACTCACACACACATATGTATATAGTATACACCCACGCACACACATTTAATGGCACTGTCAGACAAAATTAGCTGGATAAAGTATTTAGCTATCATCTTCTATTGGCATTTGAACTGCCGATTTTCCCCAACCCATTTCCCATTTCCATTTCGATTTCGATACGGCGAAATAGTTGAACCAACAATGACAATGGCACGCACTCGGGGTGCTATTTCCTATAGATATAGAGTCGGTATTCCAAAGTATCAGAGGGCGCTCAACTCGTTGCCAACAACAAACACATAATAATAATGTACAATGAGAGGAGAAAATAAAACCAAAAAAGGGGGTCACAAGTTGCTCTACAACTTGATTTACTTTGCCAGCTGAGCGAAGACAGCACGACGAGGGGAAAAGTGAGGGAGAAAGGTGAAAATGTGTAGGGGGTGGGGAGTTGGCTTTTCATGCGCCTTTGCCAGTTCAAAGTTCGCGCGAAAAGTTGCGAACTTGGCTAAAAATAGCAAACATGCAGCCCGTTAACACTTGAGGCATGAATTGGCTAATTGGCTATTTATGATTATGTGTGTGTGTGTGTGGGAGTGTGTTTAATTATGCCAACTAAAATGAAATTATCTCTTTGTCTATATCTATTTTAAATAGCGTGGCAAAATCCCATTGCTGCTGTCTGTCGAGTCGGGCAATCAGTCGATGTGTAGAGAACTCTTGGCTGCACAAACGGCGGATCAACTAAAGGTAAGTCTCCATTTATTATAATCATAACCATAAATAAATACTCACATATGAAAAGTATTATTAGATATGAGGGTGACTTATAGAGAAGGCAGTGAAGGAGAGAACATTACGGAAGAGGTAAAAACAAACAAACTACAGTTCTGACGCTATCTATCATTACTTTTTCCTACCTGATTTCCTTTTCTGATCTTATCTTAAAACAACTTCAGCTTAAGTTTTATCTTAATCTTCAGATTGATTTAGACTGATTTCAGTGCTGTCAATCAAGAATTTGTCAAGGCAACAAATCAAAATGCAAATGAAAGTTGTCCGAAACTGTGGAAATAAATCAAAGAAATATCTGAAATATGCAAATGTCACAGCTGATATGGCAACGCTACGCACACTACACCCAACACAACAGTGAAGTGCGGCAACAACGCAATGAGCGAAAGCGTGAAAAGTGCAACAATGCAAATTTGCTGTGACTTTGGCAAAAGTTTTGCTTGCTTTCAATTTGCATGGCAGGACACACAACAGAGCAAAAGGAGAGGAGGAGAAATAGGATAAGGAGAGGAAGAGGGAGAAGTAGGTGAAACAGAGTCAAGAGCAGAGTGCGTGTTGATCAAATTAACCGAAAGGGGTTAAAGTTAAAGTTAAACGTAAAGTTCGAGTGAGTTGACTTTGGCCAACAGCTTAGCACGCAATCCGGCCAAGCCGGCTAATAAACTGGGTCAAATGTGTTGCGAAAACGCAGCTAAAAATTGAATAGGGAGTAGGGCAACATCTGAAGGGTTTCAAGTGTAGGACAGGACTCAAGTCTTAAGGTTAACCTTGTTTTATGCTTGCTGTTAATTTGCATTTTTAAAAATATATCAGAGGCTACTTTAAATGCAATTTCCTAATGCTCCACACCTTGTTCCATTTCTTTCCATTTTCATTTTCATGGTCAGGCAACAACGGCCAATGGAGACACGGCCTTGCATTTGGCCGCCAGGCGGCGGGATGTGGACATGGTCCGAATACTCGTCGACTATGGCACCAATGTGGACACCCAGAACGGCGAGGGCCAGACGCCGTTGCACATCGCAGCCGCCGAGGGGGACGAGGCGCTGCTCAAGTACTTTTATGGGGTGCGTGCCTCGGCCTCCATTGCGGATAATCAAGGTGAGTCGGCGATAAAACCCTGAGAACTCTCTAAGAACTCTTGTTGCTGCCCTCGCTAGATCGCACACCGATGCACTTGGCGGCGGAAAATGGACACGCGCATGTTATCGAGATTCTGGCTGACAAATTCAAGGCGAGCATCTTCGAGCGCACCAAGGATGGCAGCACACTGATGCACATTGCATCACTCAATGGCCATGCTGAGTGCGCCACGATGCTCTTCAAGAAGGGCGTCTATCTCCACATGCCCAACAAGGACGGTGCCCGCAGCATTCACACCGCTGCCGAGTACGGTCACACCGGCATCATCAACACGCTGCTGCAGAAGGGCGAGAAAGTCGATGTTACCACCAATGTGAGTACTTAGAACTTGGACAACAGCAAGTAGAGGATGTCATTCCCATTCTCTTCCCTTTCCAGGAGAACTACACGGCGCTCCACATAGCTGTGGAGTCGGCGAAACCCGCTGTTGTGGAAACCCTTCTCGGCTTTGGCGCCGATGTCCATGTCCGCGGCGGCAAGCTGCGCGAGACGCCGCTGCACATCGCCGCGCGGGTCAAGGACGGCGATCGCTGTGCCCTCATGCTGCTAAAGTCTGGAGCGAGTCCCAATCTGACAACCGACGATTGCCTCACGCCGGTTCACGTCGCCGCCCGTCACGGGAATCTTGCCACAATGATGCAACTGCTCGAGGATGGCGGCGATCCGCTCTATAAGTCAAATGTGAGTGCAGTAGAAAATCACTAAATATGATAAAATGATTGGTCAATTAATTTAAGTAAACCTCAATTCAAACTCGATTACAGTAGAGTCTCACAAAAGCGGTCTCGAATAAAATAAAGTAATAAAGTAAGGCAGCGGTGGGCACGAAATCTAAATTCGGTAGCAGCCTCTAGCTCCCGGAGCTCATGCGTGTCCACCGCTGAAGTAATGTAAAATAAAGTAAAAATTTAAATATTTTATAAAGTATTTCGGTGTTTTTTTTAAGTTTGCTTATATTTTGGATAAAAAAACTTAAATGTTAAATATATGTAAATATAATTTTTTTAAAGATAAAATATAAGATTATTCTAAATTCAAGTTTTAATGTTAGTTATTGGTTATGTTGGTTATTATTATGAGGTTATATTTTTAAATTCTAATTTCTTACTTTTAATATTAAATTTTTTTTGAAAACTCATATAAATATTTAATTTACGCATGCGAAAAACAAAAGATTAAAAAAACACAATTAGAAAATTCTCCAATTTTTAGAGTTCATGAGAGACGCTAGAATAGAAAATGCAATTAAATAAAATAGTTATGTAGAATTTTTTATTTTCTGAACAAAAATTTAGGACTTTTAAAGTCAACCTATTCAAATAAGCCAAAGAGTGGTTCTAGTTTGTGAGAGTCCACTGTATTCTGATCTTCCTACATTAATTCTCTCTCTTTCGTTATCTGCCTGTCTCATTTGCTCTGAAGACTGGCGAGACACCGCTGCACATGGCGTGCAGATCGTGTCATCCGGAGATCGTGCATCATCTGATTGAGACGGTGAAGGAGAAGCACGGACCGGAGAAGGCGACCACGTACATCAACTCGGTGAACGACGACGGCGCCACGGCGCTGCACTACACTTGCCAAATTACCAAGGAGGAGGTGAAGATCCCCGAGTCCGACAAGCAGATCGTGCGCATGCTCCTCGAGAACGGGGCGGATGTGACGCTGCAGACGAAGAACGCGCTGGAAACGGCCTTTCACTACTGCGCCGTGGCGGGCAACAATGACGTGCTCATGGAGATGATCTCGCACATGAATCCCACGGACATCCAGAAGGCCATGAACCGCCAGTCGTCGGTGGGCTGGACGCCGCTGCTGATCGCCTGCCATCGGGGGCACATGGAGCTGGTCAACAATCTTCTAGCGAACCATGCCAGGGTCGATGTCTTCGACACCGAGGGCAGATCGGCCCTCCACCTGGCGGCGGAGCGGGGATTCCTGCACGTCTGCGATGCGCTGCTGACGAACAAGGCCTTCATCAACTCGAAGTCGCGGGTGGGACGCACCGCCCTCCACTTGGCGGCCATGAACGGATTCACGCACCTGGTCAAGTTCCTCATCAAGGATCACAACGCCGTCATCGACATTCTGACGCTGCGCAAACAGACGCCTCTCCACCTGGCCGCGGCCAGTGGACAGATGGAGGTGTGCCAGCTGCTGCTGGAGCTGGGCGCCAACATCGACGCGACCGACGACCTGGGCCAGAAGCCCATCCACGTCGCCGCCCAGAACAACTACTCTGAAGTGGCCAAACTGTTCCTGCAGCAGCATCCGTCGCTGGTGAACGCCACCAGCAAGGACGGCAACACCTGTGCCCACATCGCCGCCATGCAGGGCTCCGTCAAGGTGATCGAGGAGCTCATGAAGTTCGATCGGTCCGGCGTGATATCGGCTAGAAACAAATTGACCGATGCCACGCCCCTACAACTGGCCGCCGAGGGCGGACATGCGGACGTGGTCAAGGCCCTGGTCCGGGCCGGCGCCTCCTGCACCGAGGAGAACAAGGCCGGATTCACGGCCGTCCACTTGGCGGCCCAGAACGGACACGGCCAAGTGCTGGATGTGCTCAAGAGCACAAATTCCCTGCGCATCAACAGCAAAAAGTTGGGATTGACTCCGTTGCATGTCGCCGCCTATTATGGCCAGGCGGACACAGTGCGGGAACTGTTGACCAGCGTTCCGGCCACGGTCAAGTCGGAGACGCCAACGGGCCAGAGTCTGTTCGGCGAACTGGGCACGGAGTCGGGCATGACGCCCCTGCATCTGGCCGCCTTCTCCGGCAACGAGAACGTGGTGCGATTGCTCCTCAACTCGGCGGGCGTTCAAGTGGATGCAGCGACCGTTGAAAACGTAAGTGGAAAAAGATACAAATATTATCATATTATGATCTGAGTATAAGGAATGGTATTACTTAATGAAGAAAAGATATTAAATTACAATTAATTTCGATTCAATCGAGATCATTTAATATAGAATAGTGATGTACAAATAAATCGATTACTCCATGATCGCGGAAATAAGTACTTTAACTCAGTAATTATTTTTACGATAAATCGACAACTCGATTTTTGTTTTGTCAATTTGAACATTTCGATCTAAGCCTCGATTCATAACTTTTATTTACACCACAAATTTTTAGAGATTTCCCTTACTTCTTAGCAACTTTTTTCTTTCTATCAACACAGTTCTTCATTCTTAATTAATTGTAATCATTTATAGTTGTTTATAGATGATTATTATATCTCTTAATACAACAACAACAACAACATTAGCAATAACAACCCTATTTGAGTCTACCTAAGTTTTAAGCATCCGCTGCTCCCGGAGCCACTGCGCGCCCACCACTGCTTGGAATAAATAAATCTCTCTTTAAACTTTCCTACTAACAGTCTCCCATTCTCAAAGCAATCGTCATGAACATTTTAATGTTCTTGATAGATAGTCATTTCAAAAAGTTTCAAGTGGTTAAATATTACGCTCTTTTGGAATGAAACTTAACAAAAGAAACGTATATTCCTGATTTATTATAAAGTCCCTTAGGGATTTTAATTGAGTCTCTAAAAACTTTTTTTTTTTTATTTAAAATTCCGACCACATCTAAAGTTATATTCCCTTTATTTGATTGACAATTTTATTAATAATTCCATATCATTTTCAGGGTTATAATCCACTCCATTTGGCTTGCTTCGGTGGACACATGTCAGTGGTCGGTTTGCTTCTGAGTCGGTCGGCGGAGCTCCTGCAATCCACGGATCGCAATGGCCGCACCGGCCTGCACATTGCGGCGATGCACGGCCATATCCAGATGGTGGAGATCCTGCTCGGCCAGGGCGCGGAGATAAATGCAACCGATCGCAACGGTTGGACGCCACTGCATTGTGCTGCCAAAGCCGGTCACTTGGACGTGGTGAAGCTGCTCTGCGAGGCGGGCGCCTCGCCCAAGTCCGAGACGAACTACGGCTGTGCGGCGATCTGGTTCGCCGCCTCCGAGGGCCACAACGAGGTGCTGCGGTATCTGATGAACAAGGAGCACGACACCTACGGCCTGATGGAGGACAAGCGCTTCGTCTACAACCTGATGGTTGTCTCCAAGAACCACAACAACAAACCCATCCAGGAGTTTGTTCTGGTATCGCCAGCTCCTGTCGACACGGCAGCCAAGTTATCCAATATTTACATAGTCCTCTCGACGAAGGTAAGTGCGCTGAGTTACTGAGCAAAGGGATTCGTTTACTCTCTGTCTCTGCAGGAGAAGGAACGCGCCCGGGATCTGGTGGCTGCTGGCAAACAGTGCGAGGCAATGGCCACCGAGCTCCTGGCCTTGGCAGCTGGCTCGGACTCGGCCGGCAAGATTCTCCAGGCGACCGATAAGCGGAACGTCGAGTTTCTCGACGTCCTAATTGAGAACGAGCAGAAGGAAGTCATTGCACATACAGTTGTTCAACGATACTTGCAAGTTAGTATCCTTGACTATCGATCTGTGTATAAATAATCTACTAAATTGAATGCATCTCACTTCTCTCTTCGCGGGATTAGGAACTGTGGCACGGCTCATTGACGTGGGCCTCGTGGAAGATCATGTTGCTGCTGGTTGCATTTATCGTTTGTCCACCTGTATGGATTGGCTTCACCTTTCCGATGGGCCACAAGTTCAACAAGGTGCCCATCATCAAGTTCATGTCCTACCTCACCTCGCACATTTACCTCATGACCCACCTGAGCATCGTGGGCATCACGCCCATTTATCCGGTGCTGCGTCTGAGCCTGGTCCCCTACTGGTACGAAATAGGCCTGCTCATTTGGTTGAGCGGCCTACTTTTGTTCGAGTTGACGAATCCGTCCGACAAGTCCGGATTGGGATCGATCAAGGTGCTCGTCCTGCTCCTGGGCATGGCCGGCGTGGGCGTCCACGTGGTCGCCTTCCTTTTCGTCTCCAAGGAGTATTGGCCCACGCTCGTCTACTGTCGCAATCAATGCTTCGCCCTGGCCTTCCTCCTCGCCTGCGTTCAGATCCTCGACTTTCTTTCCTTCCACCATCTGTTCGGACCCTGGGCCATTATCATTGGGGATCTTCTCAAGGATCTGGCTCGGTTCCTGGCCGTGCTGGCGATCTTCGTCTTCGGCTTCTCCATGCACATCGTGGCCCTGAATCAATCCTTTGCCAACTGGACGCCCGACGACATTCGCAGCTTCGAGAAGAAGAACAGAAACAGAGGCTACTTCAGTGACGGTAAGTCCGACCGTTTGCTTTGCTTCTGGAATTCTTAATCCATTCCAACATATCTTAAGTACAATCTTTGGTTTCATAACTCTTTGGTTTGTTATTACTATATTCATTTGACATTATTTCTCTGTTATTCTTTGGAATGTTTTCGCAACATCCTCGTTTTTTAAATGTGTCTTGATAAGTATCTGTATCTGCCTTGAATGAAACTTTGTGCTCAATGTTCCACCAACAACTACAACTACAACCACAAAATACAACAACAACAATTGCATGCCGTACAACAACAACAAATATCCAAAACCAAATACTGAACCCAATCTCTGTCTCTTTGATGTCGTCATGTGCTATTGAACCGAACCGAACCAATCAATCAACCCTCTGCCCAAATCCCCAAATATCTATCCAACCAAAATTAGTTCTAATATTAATACCCTATTTTTTTCATCCGCAATCCCCCTTAAATGCTTCAGATGATATGCCCACCCCACGTCCCCCGCCCGTGGAGAATTATGTCGATAGTCGCTTCAGCGAATTCCGACGTAAACACAAAGATGATCGTAAGTTCCGTAACGTAACGTTCACGTAACGCAACCCAACGCTTCCTTCCTCCGTTCAGCCTTTTTGCATGGGCTCTCTCACATATATAAATGGATACCATATCTATATATATTGTTCCTTGCCTTCAATGTTGTGTGTAAACAAGTTTTTATTGTCATTATCTTATTTTCCAGTTCTATGGAAAAAGCAAATGCAACAAATTCCACACTACTACTAAATACTACAACTACTACCGCTAAAACAACAACTAATAATAATAATAATAACTAAAAATATATCTATCTATTGTTGGCCTTGTTCTTTAAGTTCCTTTCGTTTCGAGGCATGTTTTATCTTGGTCTTGGCCAGCGGATACGTTCTATGTTTTGTGCATTCTTGATGTTGTGGATCAATGTTTATCAAAATAGGTATCATAAGCTACATTAGTCTATTGCATTAATTAAGCTTTTAATTTACTTGAACTTTTCCATATTTTTTAAATATTTTAAATAATGTCTGCATGCATTTAATTTTTAATTATGCTTTGGTTTTTTCTTAAATTTAAGTCAACGATTTTTTTAATTATTTTAAATTTTTTGAAATGTGTAAATATATTAAAAATTATAGAAACAATAGTGAGTACAGTACAGAACAGTAACATAACTTAAATAGTTAAAAACTTATGGAAATGAATTGTAATTTAATTTATTTTATTATTACTATTTTATTATTCTTATATTATTATTTTAGTTTATAAATAATGAAGGAAATATTATGTGCAGATATATACATTTTTTCAGATGGAGTAAATTTAATTTTCTTTTAAAACAAAATTGATAATTTTTAAGTTCAGAAAATAGCAAAAATGCAGAAATAATAGAATTGTTGTGTAAAAAATATATTGTCATGCAATTTTCTTTAAATTTCAGTAAATAGAATACTGTTTTAGTTTTCAAATCTGACCAGAATTTCAGTCAATATTCTTCTCTGGAGCCTTCTCTTTTTTTAAAAATACAAAATACTATATATTTTTTTTTAATTAAGTTGATAAATTCTAATGATTTCTTTAATTTTCTCATTTTTAATTTTGGTTTATAATCATGCGCAAAGATGTAAAAAGAAAATCGAAAAATAATTAAATTCAATGCATGTTGATGTTCTGCAAGTCGCAAGCCAAAAAAGATCACAATATATATGTATGTGCATAATCCGTATATATATATATAATAATCAGTAAATCATGTCCGCCTGGTTGCCAGGGTTGCCATGAAGCTTGAACTTCCGCTTGCTGCCACCCACAAAAATTCTGCACAAAACGGCGAAACGAATCATATGAAGAGAAACTCGCCATTAAAGATCGAATCGATAATTATGTTTTATGCCGATAAAACCTATACAAAGTACTATATAATTAGTATCGAATTGAAATGCGATCAGCTGCCTGAAGTGTTGCTGTTGTTGCTTTTGCACACACGCCTGTGCCATCTATCCATATACCAATAACAATATCAATATCAATATATCAATACTATATTCTAATCGTATCAATGCAGCAATCCAAGCAAGCAATTACTTTCGCTCACACAGTTAGTTTTGATGTGCCTTTATTGTTCGTGTTACAATAATTTTGATATATGTATGTTGCATACAATAATCGTGTAATCGTAAAGATATATAAGATATATAGTACAATGAAAATTCGCTGTTAGGACCCATGACACCATTTCTGGCTTTCGAGCGCTTGTTCTTCGCGGTCTTCGGACAAACGACCACCTTGGACATCAATCCCATGCGACATCTGCGTCCCGAGTGGACCGAGGTCCTGTTCAAATTTGTCTTTGGCATCTATTTGTTAGTGTCTGTGGTTGTACTCATTAACCTGCTAATTGCCATGATGTCGGATACTTATCAACGCATTCAGGTTTGTATTGACAATCGCCACTAATTACACGCTCTCCTCCCCCTCTCTTTCTCTTCTTTCTTCCCTGTTCTTAAACTTAATTAATTTAATATTTTTTAATTTGAAAACAATTTAAACTCTTATTGATTTGAAATGCTGTGATAACAACCCCGTTGACCGTTCGATACACAAATTGTAACGTAATTGGGCTTTAATGTTAACTGTTAACTTTGGGGTTGTTCGATTGGGCCAAATCAAATCAACTGCGAATTGAATTGGGCGAATTGACCAACCGCTTGTCAAATGGGCGTGTGTTATCTTTTTATTTTTCAAACGGAAATGGAATATTCATCGTGTGCGCTGTCTCCGTGTATCATAATTGGGGGTTGATATCTGGATTCGTGGATATTCGGTATATTTTATGGTATTTCTGGTATGAAATTATATATATATGAATGTGTGTGTGAAACGGAAATGGAAACGATACGATACGACCCGAACCGACTCACAGTGCGCATGAATCCGATAACGTCATTCGAGTTACTCTTCTTCGCCGTGTTTGGCCAGACGCAGACGGAGCAAACGATAGTTGACAGAATCAAAAATTTAGCCGTGCCCACTCAACCCTATTGGGTCGAGTATCTGTTCAAAATTGTTTTTGGCATTTACATGCTGGTATCGGTGGTTGTACTCATTAACCTGCTGATTGCTATGATGTCAGACACCTATCAAAGAATCCAGGTAGTATTGCTAATGGCGCTTCTAATCAAATTCGTTTTATTCAACTTTCTATGCTCGAAATAATACAAAGTATTTATTATATTATTATAATTAATGTGTAAGCTAAGTCTATTTTATTGAATGATATATTTATTAATCTTCAAGTCTTTTTCAGCAAAACAACGCGAATTTTGTTTATAAATTTTAAGCGAATATTATGATAATAATTTTAAAAATAGTTGGAAATAGTTTTTGAGGTTCAGACAGACGAACATGAACTGAAAGAAGCAAAAGAGAAACAAAAGGGATAAGTCCAAAGAGAGAAGATATGAAGAAGTAAATAAATAGTCAAGTAAAATAAATATCCGAAAAGTAAGAAGCAAAGTAAAAAGTCTAGAGGATCGATAAACTCATCTGCACCCTAAATGTTTTCTGATGCAAAAATGTAATGGATGTGAGAATAGATAAGATTAAAACCTCTCAACTCGCTTCTCTCCGATACAAAGTTGTTAATCCTTAACCTGAATACTTCTAATATATTTTATATTTTTGGCTAAATAAATAATGGCATTTCTTGTAGATCCATCAACTGCCCAGACTTGCATCTTCCAGGTTTTTTCAAGAAAAAAACGAAAAACTTAAAATTCTAGCTGTATCTGTGAGATACACTTTCGTTTAGCAAAATGTATCTTGCAGATAGAATCACTGGCTTATAGATTAGATACAATTAGTGTGTGCTCTAGCTCTAACTCTAGCTTTAGATACTAATTAGTGAAAAGTGCGTAGCTTTTGTGACCAGTGCTGAGCAATTTAGCGAAATGCCAACGCCAGTGTTGGCAAATGCATGCTTTACAAATTACCGCTGCATGTTTCTGTGTCTATGTCTCAAGTCAAATAGTACTATCAACTGAAATATACCAATAAATGCGTAAGGTTTTGTATAGCAATTTCTCTAGAGAATTTCGCAGATAGATATATGTGGTTTATATATCTTCCCGGCTAGAAATTGTTAAGCAAAACAAACGTCTACATTTGTATATTTCCCTTATTGAAAATCCTTTTTTGCAGCGTGCTTAAGTTAAAATTAAAAGTCTAAAACTAAAAACGAATGTAAAATTGTGAAATGCTTAAAAAAACTCATCACGAAACTCATTTGTGTAATTGTGTTCTTGTTTCTATTCTATTCATGTCTCATCCATCTGCTCGCATCTCACTCGAATAACAATTGTCATCATATATGAAATAATGCAATTAATTGCAATGCCTATGAAAACCTATGAAATACTAGGCGCAATCCGACATCGAATGGAAATTTGGTTTGTCCAAGCTTATTCGCAATATGCATCGCACCACAACAGCGCCATCGCCGCTTAATTTAGTTACCACCTGGTTTATGTGGATCGTCGAGAAGGTCAAGGTAAAAAATAAAATATTACAATTAAAAAATACATTTATTTGGAATCAGAACTCGAGTAGTTGCTGACCTTTTCTGCAAACCATTTAAAGCAATTTGGCAACAACCGCAAATGGATTTTGATTTTCAACGTCAAAGGAATGCTTTAAGTGTGTTGCCCTGTTTATCGTGCACCGTGGCACCCTGTATTTGTATTCTGATATGTAATTGCACGTTTGTTCACACTGTTTCAATTTTTTGTTTTCCTGGTTTCTTGTGTTGAGTTCAGCTTTCAATGTTTAATCGTATTGTGTCTCTTGTATGTCTCTGTACGTCTCGTTTGTCACGTGTCCCGTGTCTCGTCTCTCTCTAATGATATGAACGCCTTGACATAATTCACACACGCCACAACAAACAGGCACGCATGAAGAAAAAGAAGCGTCCAAGTCTGGTTCAGATGATGGGGATACGTCAGGCCAGTCCACGGACCAAGGCTGGCGCCAAATGGCTATCGAAGATCAAGAAAGGTGAGCAATGTATGTATCGCAGTTCTACGAGTAAGTCAACTCCCCCTTTCCCGGCTAGAGGTTTTGTAGCTACAAGCGATCGTCTCTCGCACTCACTCACTCTCTCTTCGTATGATTATGACTCTCTCTTTTTGACAACTACAGCTCGTGTCTCAACTCTACTTTAACTTTCTTATCTCAACAATTGGCGCGCTCTAGCTCAAAATTTCTTTCACAACTTTCAACACTCATCGATCAAATATAACTAATAGTATTTTATTTTAATCTCTCAGACTCGGTGGCCCTCTCCCAGGTGCATTTGTCGCCTCTTGGCTCTCAGGCGAGTTTCTCGGCGGCGAATCAGAATCGCATCGAGAATGTCGCCGACTGGGAGGCGATTGCCAAGAAATACCGAGCACTTGTCGGCGACGAGGAGGGCGGATCCCTCAAGGACTCGGATGCGGAGAGCGGCTCGCAGGAGGGCAGCGGTGGACCACAAGCTCCGGCTCAGGTGGGAAAGGCGGTCAATAAGGCCAATTTAGAGAATGCCTTCGCTAATTAGAGATTATTATTACTATTATAAGACGCCTTAGGCATTTGCTTCTTTTACTAAACGTGTTTCGATTGCAGGTCTAAGCTTCAAGATCATCTCTCTCTGCTACTGTTCTACTTCCTCTACTACTACTCCTCTACTCTATCAATATCAATACTTCAATACTTCCCCTCTATATTCTTCCCCCCAACACCATCTAAACTCTCCCATCTCGACTGTCTTGCCTCTTCTGTACTTAAGATCTATTCTCTAAGTAACTATAATAACTATAGCTAAGCCGCACACTTGGGAACTTAATCTAAGCCTCACTTAATCTAAACTAATTTAGCTAGAATATTGAAATTGTTTTTGGTAATTTGTAAGCCTAAGCTCTATGATTTCCATTTTTATGAAAATATATTTTGTTAAAGAACAAAACATTTTTGATATCCAAAATGACAACAAACAACAACAAAACATGTTTTCCATAAATTAATTAAGTTTTTATGTCCGTTTTGGACTCCGCAAAGTCATCCAATTTGCTAACTTTTTAACGAGAACTCCCCTAGCATTTTAATATTTTATAATTAAGCTAAACTCCATAATAATGACGATAATGATGATGATGATGATGTTAGCATTATTTATACTCGTACTTGGTAGTTAGTAAGATTTTAGCATTAGCTTTCACTTAACTTAATTTTTTTCAAGCTTTTGGTGTGTATGAAAACATTATTAATTTTTTATATTAAAAATGTGGAAACAAATTAATTATATTTGTAATTCTCAGTGTAATACTTTTTATTTATTAAAGCCCTTTTTTTAAAGAAATGTACGCCTTAAATTTGTTATATGTATTTATGTGTAAATAAATAGTCGTATTTGAAAAAAAAAAAGCCAGCTTGTAATTTATTAACATTTTACTAAATAAAATACAAATTCATTAATTTAAAATTTGAAATGAAATTCATTTTTGAATATAAAATGTAATTAAATTTTCTCAGTGCAGCCCGTATTGCTATCTCTCTTAAGCAGATAATGAACAGAACAGGTAAGTATGTATGTTTGTCCTGCTCTTGCATGGTGGTTGTCTTGGCTGTGATTTAGTTGCTGCTACTGCCGCCAGATGCCGCTCTGCACAGCGCCATCTATGGCTAGACAATGGAAATTAACTGAACAGCATTTCTTTGGCAATTATCTTTTGTGAAAGTAAAAATGTAGAAAATAATAATATTTAATGAATTATTTTTAAGTAAAAATTTATTCTTAAAAAAGTCTATTAAAAATGTGTAGTGAAGTTTATGAGAGTTTCCAAAAATTATTGTTAATATTAACTGGAAATTCCATTGACCTTGCAATATTTTATTTCATCAACCATTAATTAGTTTTTTATTTTTTTCCGATTCAGAAATTATGAAAAAACTAATCAGTTTCATAACAAGTTGAAGACAAATGACTTGGATTCGGATCAAGCTACGTAATATCAACTCGTTGTAACATAATTAAACATTATCTCGGAGTGAACTTTGTTGATTTCCGATTGGAATTATTGAAATTGCAAGTAATCAACAACTTTAGCAATTACTTCAACACACACACACACATACACACGTTTCACATACTCGAATTGACCAAGGTGTTGAACTGGTCAAGTGAATTTTAATTTGGCTTTAACTGCAGCAACAACAACAATAACAACAACAACAACAATTGCAGGTGTCACATTTTGGTTGCAAAGTGTTGAAAATTGCAACTGGTCGGGAAAACTGGTCAAATTGTTGTTGTTATTTTTGTTGTATTTTATTATAGATAATTGCCTTTTGCTGCTGTCACTTGATTGTTGAATGTTGACATTGTTGTTGCTGTTAAGCTTGTTATATTTTTAGCCCGATAAGCAAAACAAGTTGCTAAGGTTTATGGCCACAAGCCTGTCAAATATTGTTACAATTAGGCAGTTTATAAATTTCGTTGCTGAGTTTCAATGATTTGTTCGGCTAGTGTGTGTGTGTGGTCGAAACAGGTTGAATTATTAATGCCAAAACAGCATCTTGGCCACTTTCCACTTGGCTACTGGTAAAACTAACGATCGTGGTGGAAATGGTAGAGATCGTAGCTGCATGTTAACTGCAAATAAATTCAAATTCAAATTCAATAAACTCAATGCAAATGAATGAAATTCGTTGTCCATCATTCATCAAATGACCAGGCCAACAACAGGCAGTGTGTGTATGTGTGTGTTGCACAGCAGGTGACATTTCCAGACCAGGAAAAGGAATCAAAATAAATTATTAAAGAAAAAAAGAGAAGAGAGCAAGTTAAAAACAAGGTGAACACACACACCCAGATGAACAAGACATGGAACACGACATGAAAACAAGTTGTAGTTAGTGGAGTTTGTGTTTGATATAGTACAAAACACTTTTTCATATCGAAATTTGTGATATGTTGTGATTAATGGCGAGCGACACAAACACTTAATTTGACGCCGAGTCGCGTCGAGTCGCGTCGCGTTCGCTTGGCGCAGGCGCCTTCAGTTAAAAAAACGGCAGCAAAAACCCAACCAAACTGAACTGAAATGATCTGGTAGAGAATCAACAGAGATAGAGAGAGAAAGAGAGAGGGAAAGAGAGAGAGAGTAAACGAAATCAAGCATTATCTCGAGCAAGATTAATTATTGTAATCAAATCAACAGCAGTGGGCCCCAGAGACACCACTGAGATCAGCAAAAAGTAAAGAGAAGAAAACCAAAAATGATCAATGATCATCAAAAACTGAGCGTTCGAAAAAAGTTTTCTGTTGATTTTTATAGTGTGGTCTGAGGGTATATATGTATATACTTGCTTATAGAGGGTATTGAGGGTATGGGTTACACATTTCATTGGCTAATCAAGATGCTAATTTGAAGAAGATTAATTTGTGTTCGACTTTGCAGAGTTTCTGTCTGTCTGTTTTTGAATCTGTCCCTCTGTCCCCCTGTCCCACTGTATGTCTGGCTGCAAGGCATAGCCAATGAGCAGATTCACAGAGATTATAATCTGATATTTCATGTTAAGAGCAAGAGAAAAACAGACTCAGAAATCTGAAGGCTTCGTTTATTATTAATTCACTCCCCACTTGATGTCGTAGGTCTTCGCATGTATTTCATTAAATACTTAGCATAGGATACACACACACTTTTACACACATCTATAGATCTGTTGTTGTTGTTGTTGTTGTCCAAGTGACACGCAGATTAATTGAAATTTTATGAGTAGCGCAGACGTAAACAATCAGCGAGACCACCTTTTGCCAGCCCCTAAGGTCATAAGAGCCTGTCTACAGTCCTCAGTCTTCTGTCTTCCGTCTCCAGTCTCCATTCTGCAGTCACCTCGATCTCCAGTCTTCTTCTTCAGTCTCCTATGTCTCTCTACAAACTCTTAACTTGTGTTGTAGCTGGAAATCTGTGACTGTCGTTGCTCTTTTCGTTGTTGCTCCTGGCACACAGACTGTGAAAAATGGCCTAAAAACTGGGTACAGTGGGAAAAAAATGGAATAAATTGGATATACAATGATCGTATAATGATGCTAAGTTCCATTTAAATTTGAGTTATTAATATACTGTAAATAATTAGAACAATCTTAGCTATATTTTTATTTAAAATTAAAAGAATTATTATTTTTTTTAGAGTTCCATCATTTTATTCTTTAATTAATCATTTGTGAATATTTATTTTTGTCTTAAATGTATTCTATAGCCACTTATTTTTAAATGTATTTTCGTTTAACTATTTTAAGACAAAATACCGTGTCCTTTACTATTTACTTGATATTTTTAAATCTTTTCATCATCTAAAACATCTTTTCTTTCATGTATATTTACACATATTAAATGCTCTCCATGGACACTTTATTTATATGCTGTCCTAGCAGATACCACTGTAGCCCCCACACTAATTGATAGACTGTGAAATTATTTGGCAATGGCCAGAAAGTGAGCCTCAGTGAGCAACTCCTGTGTTGGCCAAGTTGCAGTCGGTCATCAAGCCACTTGGACTTGAGGTCGGCACATTGTTTGTGCCTTTCTCGGTCTTCATTTGGCCGCTGGCAGCACATCAGAATACGGAAAACGAAAGGGGTGAAAGGGGGACAACCGAATCCGTCTAAGTGAAAAGTGTTAAAAAGTGCGACTTGGCTGAGTTTGAGCTTCAACTTCAGCTTCAGCTATGGCAAATTTGAAGACAAATGAGGCGGCATCAACGGAACGGCATTTTTGACATTTGCAAAATTTGAAATGTCAGCCAAAGCGAGGCGAAGCTCTTGACGAAGGTTCCATATTTTCAGTTTCCAGGTTCCAGTCTGAGTTCCAGTTTCAGTTAGTCACTTATCTGGGTGGGCCAAGACTCGAAGTCGAAGTCGGAGCTGAAGCTGAAGTTGAAGTTGGAGCTGAAGTCGCTGTACTAAATAAATGTTACGGTTAGTCGAATAAGTTGCGGGCCTTTAAATGAAATCTCAGGTGAAAGGTTATTAATTTACAAAATTAAACTGGGTCTTTGTTGTTGTTGTTGTTAATACATGTAGATTGCTGTTGTTGTTGTTGTTGCTGGTTTTTGGCACGGCTCATTTGGTTTAATGTGGATCTGAGTAGGGGCAGACCGAAATGATGACAAATGAAATGACACTGACAGACGTTGAAACGAAAGCGGATGCGAAGACACAAAGCTTTCCTTCCACATTTCACAAGAGTGTCCAGCATCGTCAGATCTTATGGGGAGTATAAATTTAAAATGCCGAATAGGTGTGAAACAGCAGAAGGAGAAAGTTGTTAAGACTGAAACTGGCGAATCCTTTAGATGTTGATAAAAATTTAAAATAAACTCATACTCTACATATGTATAATACTACACAGAAAAAAAAATCCGGGATATTTAGCCCGGATTCAATCCGAAACGATGTCAGAAGTGGGGTAATCTCGGATTTGCTTAAACCAAGTATGAAATACTTGATTTTTCAATCCGATCAATCCTTCTTAGATTCAGGCTAAAAAAAATAATGTTTTTGTTACATTTAAATTTTTTTTTACTTTTTGCTTCTATTTTTGTTTAATTTTTTTTTCCTTTTTTTTTTATGTTTTTTTTGAGTTTTTTTTTTAATTTTTTTACAAATTTTTTTTTAATATTTTTTTATTTTTTTAACGTTTTTCTTTGAATGAGGAAAATGTTTGAATACAATTGACTGATAGGAATCGAACCCAGGTCTTTTTCAAACTAGAGTCGGCGACTCTAACCACTGAGCCACCGGACCAGTTGAAATGAGAGAGGCTGAGAGAGAATCAAGTAATTTGGGCTTATTTTCCCATTTTAATCCCGATTCAGGCTTGATTGTTCAGCTTAATCCTGGAAACATACTTAAAAATGCAGGCTTAAATCAATAATTCTAGGCATATGATTTCTAGAACGGCATATTTTGTTCTGTGTAAGCAAATATGATCCAACAAAGACAATATTAGTTGTTAAATAAATATCATTAATTAAGCAGATATTCACAGTACTCATATTTTACAAGCACACATATTCACTTCTTCAAATACTCATAACACATGAATATTATGAGTACTTGAACCTTTTGTTTAGTTGCTCGTAATCACAAGTTAAGCTTTAATCGGCAGTTGAAAAATCTCGATTGTTATACAGAAATTGTTGGCCATTTGCGTTGTAACTTATGGCCAACATCAGTGGCACAATTAAAATCATTTAGAGGCCAATTACATTTCGTTAGCAGCATTAAAAATGGTCAAAATGATAGCCCGGGTCACATGAGAACAATTGCGTAAACGGAGCAGTAACATGGCTGAAAGACAAAGAGAGAGAGAGAGAGAGAAAGGGGCAGAGAGTGAGAGGGAAAACGATTTGCAGATGCAGTCGACAATTAAAATCACGAAAATGGCTGTTGATGCTGCGTTGTCCAGTTGTCCAGTTTGTCCTGTTCCCATTCCGAGTTGAATTCCCAGCTCCAACTCTGTCTCCATCTCCAACTCCATCTCCATTCAGAGTGCGTGTGCGTGCTGTATTGTGATTTGGCTTAAATTGGTCGCATTCTGTGTGTGATTCTGTGTGGAACTGTTTCCGATTCTGGCTCTGACTCTGACTCTGCTTGTAGCAGCTGGCCATTAGAGCCAGAGTCCAGTCCAATCGAGTCCCCAATGCATGGGAATTTCAATTAGACATTTCTCTGGGAGGCTGCCTAGAGTGCAATTTTCCCACCACTTGACCAATTACGAGCACTTGCTGAAGCATTTTTGCCAGCGCGTTGATTTCATCCGCTTGCCAAATAAAATATAAATTCGTAAAAAAAAATCGAAAGAAATTACACATTGGCATCCGTGTGCCGCCTACGTGTTGAATATGCTCATGATGCTGTTGGGAAATGACGATGATGAAGTTCGGTTCGGTTAGGTGGCACCATTCAATTTTATACAAATTTGCTACTCTTTCTCCCAACTTGCAACTTGGGAGTTGCAACTTTCACAGCTTCTGCAGTAGACACAACTCTTGGCTAGCTGCTTATTATAATTTTGTGTTTTGACCAAGCTCGGCTAGAGCTGAGCTGCCATTATTGGGAAGCTGCATTTTTTACGCCTCCAAATCGAATAATTTGCGCATAAGTTATGGTCACAGTTACTTTACGTATTTTCGGTTTGTCGTGCGTGATGAATTTCCCTCGCTTACCGTTACTGCAAATGGACATGGACATGAACATGGTGGACTGATGGAGCTGGAGATGGAAAATGGCCACGGCTTGTTGTGCTACCAACTAAATAAGCGCTAAGGCTGCGTCCGTAGCCACATCGAATAGGTCTGAATAGGGCTTAGGGCCAGACTAAGGCTAAAACAGTTGCCCTTCGTCCGAGCCACAACTAACCAAAACCAAAGTCAAATCCAAATCCAACCAAGGGGCATTGCAACCACCCTCGGTTAGCTAAGCAAATTTCACACTTTAAGCCAACTGGCTGCAAGAAATATGAAATACAACCGCAGATCTTAACAACCCAAAAGCAATAATAACATTGCATTCAATTGGAATTTTCAACTATCGAAGCATTTTCACTCTATCACAATGGAAAATTGATAAGAATTTCAATTCAATAAGTATTTTTGTCGTTTCTTTAAGATGACATTAAATACAAATTAGAAATAAGCTATCCTATTTTTGTATATTTTTTAAAACATAGGCATTTTAATATATTTAAGGTATTCAGAAACTCTAATATTTGTGTTATGTGGCAAAGTGTTATATGTTGTAATGACAACAAACACACAGAAAAAGATTAAAAATGTTTTTTTTTTGGCGAACTTTTTATACATATCACCCGGGCATGTTTTTTGTGATAATCTATTTTCTGTGTGTTTGTTGTCATTACAACATATAACACTTTGCCACATAACACAAATATTAGAGTTTCTGAATACCCTAATTATTTTTTTTTTTTTAAGATCTATCAAATTTTATAATTACAGTCGAACTTCCCTAACTCGAATCACCATTATCCACGAAAAAAGTTCGAGTTAGGGAGACTCGAGTTAGAGAAGTAGAATTGTATGAAATTTGCCTAGTATTGCCACTCGATTTTTTTCGAGTTAGAGAGACTTCGAGTTAGGGAAGTTCGAGTTAGGGAAGTTCGACTGTATTCGTATATTACATTATATTTAAGCAATTTTTTAAATAATAAAATAAAAGCATATTTTACTGCACAAAATTGCAAATAAATACTTTTTCACAGATTTTTAAATACTTTAATCCATTAAGTCTTTCTCATAATATGGTCTCATATTTGAAATGAGCTTTTATTAAATCTGTTAAATGATTATGATATTTAGTTTAAATGCATTTGAGAAGCCATTTTTAGCTGCTTGGCTGTGTTCAGAGCTGTGTATATTATTGAGTTCATTTTGAAATCTCTGGAATACCCTTTCCTACAATTGCTAAACATTCAACGCCAGCAAAGTCCTCGTCTTCATCTTCATCTTCAACCTCGTCGTCGTCGTCGTCGTCGTCGTCGTCGTCGTCTTTCATTCTCTTTGATCTTGTAGCGCCGATCAAATCGATCAAATGTAATTTTCGCAGCACGAACGTGCAACATGGCTAAAAAAGCGCCAAGTGCTGTGCCCTGTTTGAGCTGTTGTTGTCGTTGTTGTTGTTGTTGTAGCAAAGTACATTTACACCAATTGCACTGATCGATCTGGGTGTAAGTTATATGTCGGAGGCGGCAGCAAAAGGCAACCACAACCACAACAGCAGCAGCAACCAAAGCAACCACAGTCGCAGCCGCCTTGGGACCGTGCCAAATTCTTAATAGTTCCGAGCTTACTATGAGAGCACACACACCACACACACACCACACACACACACACAGACAGAACTCAACAACGAGTGTAAACAATGAGAAGAATAAGAAGAAGAAGAGAGAACCACCACCAGCACCACTGCAGCACCACAACTGCACATGATAAAAGCGTTTTGTGGCTTAGAGTCTCACTGTGGCGGTTTCGCTATAATTAAGGACTTTGGTGTAATTTGTACACCTATTTAGGATCGCGTTGATTACAGGCCGGCGTTTTATTGCTTTTGACACCTAAAGGGAACCTGGCCAAAAAGCTGCCCAACCGGACTGAAGATCTTCAGATCAAAAGACCATTTGGAAGCTGTGCGAATACGAGGCAGAGAGAGAGAGAGAGAGGAAGAGACTGTGTAGAAGACAGAGAGACAGCTTGCACATCTCTCGATCTCAATCTCAGATCTTGGAAGAACTTTGCCACAGTTGAAGTGGATTTATTGGCTGACGTGAGTATTTAGTGTTGACGGCATAGAACAAAAGAATTCACGGCAGCCGCTTCTCGGCGGTCACCCGCGCCTCAGGCTCTAACTCACACACACACTTGCAAATCGCGCACAACACCTGGCTATCAATTCATTCATCCGTCCTTCCCAACTGCAGCCTCACATGAAGCTTCAGCTGATGGGAGATGAATTCCGATTCTGGTTGCATCCTTAGTTGGAGTCGCTCATTGACCGCTGATCGAACAATTTTTAGAAAGAAATACTTAAGGTTTAGAGCTGGCAGAGCAGTCGGAGAAGACAAGGCGCCAATAAATAAAAGGAGAGTGCAAAGAGAGAATGCAAAAGAAGATTTATTTAAACGACGAATTAATTATAAGACCAGTTGGGAAACTGAAAATCACTACGAATAAATGTAGACATAGAGATAGGACGTAGAAAAGAAAATGTGTTAATAATAGAGATACATCTTATTTAAGGTAAAAAAAATTTAATGCAGTCCAAAATTTCAGTAAATATTTTTAGCTAAATGTTAGTAAAAATCCGAAAGTTACTTGATAAATTAGCAGAATCCATCTAAAAATAAAATTATTATTTTTAGTAGTTAGTGGGAATTTGTAGATATGGATATAGATTCAGATCAAATTAGATTTGTTGTTTTCTTTCCTTTTTCTCTCCCTCTCACTTCCTTAAATTATGCTCGTGATATTTAATGCAAAAATATTTAATTTTTCATTTTAATTAAAATCTTCTAAACAAAAATTGAAATCGAGGCAAACAGTTTGAAAATGTTGTCATTAACACGACACACTCGAATGGCATTAAATAATGGCCATAATTCATTAACAGCATTTAGACAGCCAGACAGAGAATAATAATAACAAACAGCAACAACAAACAACAACAAGAATAATAACAATAATGATAGCAACAACATTAGATTGTCGAGTCTAACAAATTGCATAAAATTATATCATAAATAAGTTGTCAGCAGTTTGCCAAATATGAGAGGCAGCTCGACTTAATCGACAGCAATTAGTTGCTCGTGGGCAATTCTGACACAGAATTCGCATACAAATTACATAAAATACATTGTACAAATAAATATCGAATGGTCTGTCGATTTAGCGATGGTTATCGGCGTGAAAAACAATCGACCAAGTGTTGAAGGGGGGCAAATGTGTGTGAAGGGGCAAGAAATTTCATTGAAAGCTTTTGTCAACGCTCGTTGGGGGCGTTAATTCCACGAATTTCAATGCAGAAAGCGACTGGAAGACTCTCTTCCAGCGAATTGAGCTCCACTCTGTGCTGTGTTTTGTTGTCAGTTGCAACTTGCGACCAGTCGCAACGGGTGGGCGTCGATTTTGACACTTGAATGTTGGCTTAAAAAATTGCGGATATGTCACATGATTTTATGGCTATAAAGGGAGGCAAGAGAGAGAGATAGAGGAAGAAGAAGGAGAAGGAGAGCAACATGCCGTGGGGCATCGGTTAAATCATTCTTATATAAATGTTGCAAATCGCAACAGGATTCACAGTGGCATGACACTGCCACATGCCACATGCCACAGGCAGCTCTTCAGTTCAGTCGAGAACTGGACATTCCAGCTGCTCACTTACGATGATTTCACACCTCGGGGAGTCCTCCCTCTCCTGCTAATCGAACCCGACTCACTTGGCTTGTTCGAGTACTCATACTCACACTCACACTCGCACTCACACTCCCATTCGTACATGACAGCCTTTGGGGGGCATTAAATATGATGGCAACAGTCTTCCTCCCTCCTGTCTCTCCTCTTCTCCTTTATTTCTCTGTCATCTCTAATGCGCTTTAGCTGGTCTTGGGACCACCAGCTCGTCATTTGATTAGTTAGTTAGTCAGTTAGTTGGGAGTAGTCCAGATTAACGCTTTTATTAGCCAAATGCACAAATCGCATGACAAGTGCACATCGCATAAGCTGACAATTAGAATCTGGCCAATTCTGTTGGCCAAGTGTATTATGGTCTATTAAAAAGCAAAACCAGTTGAAATATTTGCATAAGTGTTGGCTCATTGCATTGACTTTGAGATGCCGATGGTAAGAACGGAACATTTAATAATAGTTAATGCAATTATCTTGAAGAGTTGACAAGAGAGAGGAAATAAATCTGACTTGGAATAGCTTGTAGAAATATTTCTTGTCTCCCAGGGCAGCTGAAAAAAATAAAAAGACTTTCTTCGTTTGTGAAAGTGTCATTTCAAATACATATATTTATTATTTTCTATTTTTCTTTTGTCAAATTAAAAAAATGTCGAATAAAATGTTGGATAATAAAAGTTACATTTAATATTTATCTCTTAAGGTATTTTCTGACTCTTATATTAAAAGAAATATAATATTAATTTTAATAATAATAACATTTGTCATTTTAGAGTTAGTGTTTCCTTTTAGAAAATTTATTATATTTCTGTATACGGTTATATATTTTCTTGCTGCTTTCAAGTGTTAAATGTAGCTCAGATTTGGTTATTGTGCAATTGGCAGTTGCTTTAGTTCACCTTTAGTTCAGTCTTGCAATAAGCGAAAAGTCGGACGTGTAAAACAGAGTTATCAAAGTTGTTTACCGCAAATCAACCGCCAACTACAAGGCATAATTTAAATTTACAAATGAAGTTTTGTGCAAAGGCCTTGAAGTTGGTGCCACGCAGCCTCCCCTTTCCCCCCCTCTCTCTCTCTCTCACTCTCTCCCTCTCTCTCTCTCTCTTTGTCTCTGTGCAACACTTCAATCAAAACACAATTTGCTCAGGAAAAGAAACCTGTACACGCTTGGCGGCGAATGGCAAAGGCAATCGCAACAACTTCCTCATACCTGCAGCTTCCCTTTCCTCCTATTCCCCTACCCCCCTCCCCTTGCTCCCTCTACCCTTCTGCCAACTACCCCTTTTGCCCAAGGTCTGCCTCTTTTGGCCCTTGGCTGGGCCATATTCAGGGCCATCTTCACGTCGGCAACGGCATCCTTTGAGCCTTTTGCCAAATTACCGCGCATTTAATTTTAACTTTGATGTTGCATGCGGCAAACACTTTGTGTGTGTGTGTGTGTGTGTGATTGACCGGGTGTGTGTGTGTATGACACACAAATCCAGAGCATGAAATGGCGATAACTGGCAACTGAACTGGAAGCAACTGAATGTTGATAATTCAAACTAAAAACTGATTTGCATGTAAATTTTGATTTTATTTACCACTTTTTTTTGGCTCCATTTTAGCATAATTAGTAATAATTTGGGGTGGGGGTCGGGGATTAACTCTTTTATTAATCGAAATGACCAGATTGGGAGTCCACTCACGCGTCTGACTGTCATTGTCATTGAAAAGAGACAGATGTATAGCTAAAAGAGAGAGACAGAGTTGCAGTCGCTTTGCATTTGTTTTCAGTTAGGGCTTAAAGAGGCAGAGGGCAGGGGGTAGGGGACTAGACAACTGACCATTTTGGCTAACAAAGTTCAATTGTTTGGCTTTGTGTCGACTGTGTGGGCCCAACAAATTTATGGCCATTTTGATTGGTGTTTTGTGACGTCTACAAAAAAGCAACGGCCAAAATTACATTTTGCCGCTCGTCAATTTGTCTGAAAAGTCGTCATCATTGTCCATGTGCATGTGTGTGTGTGTGTGTGTTAGCTGTTTGTTGGCAACGTTGCCATTGTCGTTGTTGTGGTTGCCATTGCCGCTTTGCCGTTGACAACATGTTGTTGGCGCATTTCGAGCGGCATTATGATAATTTTATGGCAAATCATTTTGTTTACAACGCTTCGCTTCCTCGCTCAGGTGGGGCTGGTGGTGCTAGTGGTGCAGGTGGGGCTGGTGGTGCAGGTGTGTGGGCCATGTCGTTGTGTAGGCGTTGTGGGCGTGCCGCAAAGTTTACACAAAATGCTGTGAATGATTATCGATTTTACATGGCAAATTGCAGACAATATTTGTTAATAGACACGAACTAACTCAAACTGCAGATAACCACAAAGGTGCAACACATTCGTGGATAATTTGCTTCCAATGGACTCTAATTTTATCTAAATTTACAAATATATATTTTTCTATCATTATTATAATAAAGATTTTAAGGAAACTTATCGCTGTATAAAAATTAGTTTTACTGTAAACTTGCTTTATACATTATTTACATTTGAATGGCATTTTAAACGGCAGTACACTCTAGTGACGAAAGAATCACTAAGAGTGCGAAAGACGAATTTTTGGCTATTGTTATACAAAATACGAGAAGATAATAACATTTGAATATATTAGTCGCCTTCCAAAAAAGAATGAAATAAACCTCTAGTTTAGCGAGAAATCGCTAAGGCCCGTGATTGGTAATTGGTTAATTCACTAGTAATTGGGTATTGGTGAATTCCAATATTTATTTTTCTCTTTCTATAATTTAACTGACTTTCCATTAATTAATTTTAATCACTTTTATATAGAATAACCTTATAAATTTAATATATTTTTAATTTTTTAAGACATTCTCCAAAAATACCGTTGGTAACTTTTTTGCTTAGAACATTCTTAAATCTGAGAGCTTTCAAAAGCCGTCGGTTGATGCGCAATGCAAAAGATTTGCTATCCTGAAAGCCACTCACGACTCTTAGTTGGGGGGATCCTAAGAAAACCGGCCCCTCAGAGCCAAGAAGACAAAGTAGGCAGAGCCAGAGAAGATTCAGTCAGAAGAAGAGTACACATAGTCCGCTTGTTTCATAACTGGTCTGGCCTGGTTCGTTGGTGGTCAAGAGGGAGTGGGGGAGTGTGGGGAGACTGTGGACTGGTCCAACACTTTAGTTTTTGGAACGAGCGCTAAAGAGCTGCTGATGCCTCTGCCTCAGCCTCAGCCAAGTGAAGAGCCAACTGCAAACCAGTTTACTTAAATACCAAACAAGTTAACAGCAAACCACATTGCAACAACAACAGCAACAACAACAGCAGCAACAACAACGATGATCACATTTGGCCAGTTGAACGAATCAGTGCCAACGAGGCTAAAAGGCTGGCACTAAGTGGAGTCGGAGGAGCCAAGTAACGCCTACTCTGAGGGGGCCTATGAGAAAATGGCTGCAATGTTTTCTTCTTCTTTTTCCTCTCTCTCTCTCTCTTGCTCTCCATTAAATCACTCTCTTTAACCGCTATTGATAACAACAAAATTTCGTATCAATTTTCATGTGTCGGTAATTAATTTTACTTGAATTTCCAACAACTTAAAATAAGATTAACTAAAGTGAAAAAACAAGGGAAAATGATGCGTGTGGTTTTTCACACATTTTTCTTTCGAGCGGATTTTCTTTCACTTCACGCCTTGCACTCTGACTTGCGGAGACGGAGGCGTAGGCGTAGGGGGCGTGTCCCGTGTCATTCTCCAACAATTTCGTATGCTTCTCCAGCGTCTGAGCTGCAGATTCCTTGCAATGGGAAATGGATGGGGATGGAAATGGAAATGGAACTTTCTTTAACAGGAATTAAGCACGCTTTATGCTCAATTTTTTACCAACTCAACTGCACGCATTTCAAATGTGAAATGTGAAATGTAAAATGATGCCGCATGTGTCTCAGCTTGGCAATGCTAATGTATCTGTATCTGAGCATGTGAGTATCTGTATCTGTAGCTGTAAATGTTGCTGTATCTTTAGCTGTTGCTTGTTGCTCGTTGAGCGTAAGATCGATTTTGAGCTGCCTTTCAGTTTGGCATCACATCCGTGAGGCATCATTATGTGTGGCATGTTTTTGTGTTTGTGGCATTTTTAATCCCTTTAACAAATATGAAATTATCCGAGCTGTCATAAGTAAAAACTGTGAGAAAGAGAAAAGAGAAAAGAGAGGGAAAATTATGATTCGTTGAACTGATTTCTCTTCTCAGTTCTTCATGGTCTTTACAAAGAACAAATTAGGTGGAATTCTGACTTTAAAGTTAATAATTAAGCAAGCTATTTTTCGATATTTAGAATAATTATTGTTCATCAAATTAATCGAAAGTTAAGCAAAAATTTAATTCCCAAGAACTGTTTCTTAGATATTCACACATTTTTATTAAATATGTCCCACAATATCACTTTTAATTAATTGGAATATTACTTAATGTTGAAGTAAGATTTCCACGAATTTTCCTTAGGCTTTCCCCAGAGCACTTCAATGCCTTTCAATTTGCCGGCATCTTTTTGGCATTTAAGGCTCAGATTTTGGGGGCATTATCAGTGCGTATGTAAAACGTAAAATTGCCAGAGGGCAGCATATGAAGATGCCACAATCTGTGGCGCAACTCAATCAGTGTGTGGGGCAGGAGGGCGGGTGGGGGGCGTGGCTAACGTGCCGCTGGCAATTTGCATACCAATTGCAGCGTCATACGTCAAAAAATGTGAAGTTTAATATAGAAAATACTCAAATCGAGAGTGGAGAGTGAGAGGGCAGGGGGATCTGAGGGATATGAGGGATCAGGGATTCAGGGATTCAGGCTGTGGGATCAGGATGACAAGGACAAGTCGTGTGCGACAGTTGACAGCTGCTGCCTGCCACCGTTTGATGGCCAGAGTTGCCAGTGTGGGGCAGAAGGACAGAGGGACAGGCAGACAGACAGACAGACACCACAGGGAGGCTGTTGCACACACAGAAGCCACAGCCACTGGGTGGTGGTGCCACTTGGATGTGGCGCCTGCTGCAACTGGACAAATGACAGCAAATGTTGCAGCTGCAATTGATGAATTTATGCGCTCGCTTTACGTGAAGAGAAATGTGTTTTTCATAACTAATTGAAATGCCTTCTCTCTATCTCTCTCTCAGTCTCTCTTTCAATTAATATGCATTTACAACAAGGACATGATTTTATATATACATTTTAAGCGTATCTCCAGTAGTTGACCATAAATGCATAGATCATTGCGAAGGGGGATTAAAAATACAACAAACTGTCAGACATTTTTATCGGCAATTAATCGTGTTAATCAAATGCCTTGTCAGCATCATTTACGCAGTCCAAAAAGATTCAAAATGTGCTTACGAAATGCGTTACACGAGCTACACGACGAGTTGTTACTCAGTTTAAATACCCTGTAATCAATGAATTTAAGTAAAAGGGTGGTATATGTTTGTAAAATTACAAATAAAAGACGAAAATGCATTTCAATATGATGATATATGTTTTGAGATTTAGATTTATTTTTATCAGAAAGACACTTCTAAATCCTTGTTTGGAAATAAACTGACTCTTGCTAAAAACTCTCTGAATTGGAGATATTTTTTATCTCTTTACAGTTTTCAAGCATAGATTATAGGGTAACTTCTTGTCGTATGTATTTTTTTGTTAGTTTCATATTTGACACGTGAGTGAAAAGCTTTTCTTTTCTGTATTTTGTATAAAGATTTTACAAGCCAATCAATCAATGACAGAGGTAAAGCCAGCCGAGAGCAATTTTCATTAGAAATTCATTGCATTTTCATAATACAAATTGTTGAAAATTAAGCGCACGAGTCAACAGCAACAACAACAACAGCAAGAATGGCGTGAAAACAAGTGAAGAGAGGCGGGAGGAGAGGGAGACAGAGAGGGATTTACGATATGGGTATCAAAACTGGGGGTCAGGTCAATCATCGTGACTGCTGCCCGAGGGGCATTTGAATTGAAGTGTTGGGCAATGCTAAGTGTAAGTCGTAAGTGCAACAAGAGGCAACAAAAAGCGCATTAAAAAGGTTTTTCATGCTCGTGCCACATAGAAAGTTGCAGTTGTCGTTGTTGTTGTTGTATTTGGTACTTATCTTGACTGGCATCTCAAGTTGTCATGTCAACGCTTCTGATTCTACAAATTTTTGGGCGCATTCCACACACTCACACACACACACACACGCACATGTGTGTGTGTGGAAGCTTGAAGTTGATTTGTGGCTACTTACGAGACTCGCAACTTGAGTTGCAACCACAGATTGATGTTGCACAGTTGGATACGGCTTGAAGTTGTAACTATACTTGCTGCTGTTTCTCTCTCTCTCTCATTCTCTTTCTCTGTCTGCCTGAGTGATTGTCTGTGCTGCTTGTGGCAGCCGCATCAATGTCAGCATCAGTCGCCCAATATCATCAACAACGTCGCGTTCCGTCAGCTTGATTAATTTCCTGGTCTTGTGGCCTGTAAACTGGCAACCGTAACAAGAAATGCCAAAGGGGTAAAACGCGGTGTGGTGTGGGGTGGGGGTATAAACCAACTCTGTATTGGCATTTATTAAAAGCGGATTTAGTTAATGAGTTATTTTTGGTGGCACAGTTCGCAGTCTGGGGCTATTAATTATACTATACTTATGTGTGTATACATAACATCCAAATACGAAACACACTTAATACAGTGCGGGTCGAAACACGCAGCTTGCCAAGGTTTCGCCTTGTTAATATGCAATGATTAAAAGTGTCATTTGTTATTGTTTCTGCTTCTTTCACAATCCATAATCCACAATACACAATGCACAATCAACAAACGAAAAATTCTCACACAAATGGAATGCGGAGATAAAACAACAACGAAATCAATAATCTATACTTAATTCATCATTATGAATTTGAAGAAGAAAACAAAAATTGTCTTCTGGAGTTTTGTTATTGTAATAATAATTAACAAATTTAAGTCGTTTAGAAAATTGTTTGATATTACTTTATTAATCTATAAATATAACTACATTTTTAAATTAAATTAGTTTAAATTGACATTTGAAATTTAAGATTTGTAGTTGATGTTAATGTAAGAGCCTTTACTCTGGAAAACTTCTATGGTAATCTTTGGCATTATTGATGACAAAAAAAATGCAATTTAATATTTGAAATATAATTTTTTACTCATCCTTTTACTAGAAGTTTTTCTCTACATTTAAAAAAATTCACATTCGAAGATGTTACATTTTAAAATAATTAATTTTCATAAGTAGAAAAAAGGAAAATAAAAAAGAAAATATTTTAAAATTAATAATTATATCTCAAATTAACTATATTTAGGTACAGACTTAATCTTGAGAAAGAAACATGATTAAAGTTTCATTTCTGAAAATAAGTGATAGTAGAAAGTAGTTTTCAAACGCAATAATTTGTGATTTGTCCCAAGTCATGGTAGGATTTCAGTGACGACCTTTTTCCATGATGAAAGATCGTTTGTTAAAACCATCTAGAAAAACGGAGTACCGGATATTTGTAAGTCAAGCAATATTCTCACTGGCTATATATAAACAATGTTCGCTGCATTGTTTTATTTTATTTTATTTTTTTTTTGACAAATAAATTAACAGCAAATGACGCAGCGGAATTGATGTCAATTTGTCGAAAGATGCGACGACGACGAACGACAGACAAAAACGTTGCAAATTTCATTTATTAAACGGACAAAAAGCAACTGCCAAAAAATTATTTAAAATTAATGTGTTTTGCAGGACAGTTGAGAACTGTGAACTGAGAACTGCGAATTGGGAACTGAGAATTATGAAGTAAGAATAAGAGAATGAGAGGAACTGAGGATGCTGCACCCACATATGAATGTCGAACTTCACACCTGTTTGTTGTGCGTGGCAACTGGCAACAACAAGAGGCAACTGGCAACTGGCAACTGGCAAGAGTCAAATAATGTCAACATGTGGTCCCTCGAGGATCCTGCTGTGCGCCGCTTGAGTCAGCGTCCGAAGAAGGATGCTCTGCATCCCGAACTCTCAATATCGAAATCGGTTTTATTTGTATTTTCTTCCTTTGTGTTTGCAAAACAAAACGACGCCGCTTTGTCTCCCTGTTGTCTGCAGTGACAGGCCACAAGGCAAAACAAGGCACAACAAGCAAACACAACACAACACACACCACAACACACATCGCACACACAACAAAAGTGGCAATTTTTATGCACAGCAAATATGCATAAATATCTCAGAGCCATAAGCAAGTCGAGTTTATATGTATGTGGCTGCGCTCATATCCCATTTCCCATATCCTTTAAGGATATTTACTTATGGCTTTTGGCTTATTAATGACCTCACTGCTGTTGTTGTTGTTGTTTTTACCTTGTTGTTGCCTCATTGTCTGCTGAGACTCACTTCGATTGAGGTCTTTAGCTCCTTTGGCTCTTTACTTTGTTATTTAGCGGTCTCCTGTTGTTGCCAGGATTCTGTTGCCATTCTGTTCTGTTTGTTGTTGGCCGCTAAATTAGCAGAAATAACGGTTGCCTCTAAGCCGTTTACTAACGGTACCCAATGGCTACTGTGCGCGCCTGGCTTTCAACTTGCAATTTTTATTGTTTTCTGCGGTCTCCGATTCGATTTTGAGTGGCCGAACAGTTGAGACTGCTAATGTCCCAGGGGTGAAATCAAGTGAATGAAGCATGTGAAAGATATTTGAAGGAGGGAAGACGAACAGAGAGGGAGAGAGAGAGAGAGAGAGAGAGAGAGAGCTATGGAGTAGGGTAAAAGCAGCTTCGTTATATTTTAATAAATTTCAGTTTACTTTTGAAAACTTTTTAAACTAAATTAAATTAAATTTTGTTAGCTTTGTTTTGCTTTATAATTTACTTCGCCAAATGGTTTGTCCACTTTCGATTCAATCTTCCACAAATACAATACCCACGGTCGGAAAGGATCTCAGATCTTTTCAGGTGCAACTGATAATTTCGTAAGAGTATAACCAACAAAAATGATTACCCAAAATAATTGGTGTACATAATTCCCATAATCTCCATATTATTATAAGTGTTTCTGTTGCCCTTAGTCAATTCCTCGCCCTTTTCTTTACAGCCATAATATGCAGTCGAGGGTAGAAACAATTTGACTACAATTTGGCTACTTCATTGGCATTGGTCAGTGCCCCCTTATCACGCTTATCATTTACAATTTATCAACAAAAGGCAAGAGCAGAAACTTGGCCCACGTCTGGTGTCAAATTTGGGTGTTGACCACATGAGCGCGTACATGGTAATCAACGCCAAATTATTTTTGTTCTTCATACCGAAAGGAACGACGATCAGATCTGAGTGCGTGTGGTGCTGTGGTGTTGTGCAGTGGTGCAGTGGTGCGATGGCTGCTTCCTTCCGCAGCTGCTGCTGATGGCAATTATTTCAGGTAGCCACTGGAATGCGGCCTATCTATGGTTCAATATAATTTTCGGGTTGCCCCTGAAGACGACACCTTGCTTTCTGCCGTTGCGTAGATTACTACTGTAAATATTATTAAGCGAAGATTACAATTCCCTTTTGGGTTGGAATGGAACCGTTCATTAAACTCATTTTAGGCAATATCTGATTTCGTGTCCGACTCAAGTAAAAGTTGCGCATGCGCAGCTCTGGCGCCAATTGAGGTCGCCATTTTGAGTTTTGAATTTTTGGAGTACTCGAAGCATTTGACGCGTAATTGACAAGCTTTTTCCGAGGGGCCTTGCCACATTTATGCGGCATTTAAACCAACTAATTGCGCACAATTTCCCCGCCACGTGAAAACTTTTGTGTCATGTTTAATTATTTCCACATTTATGTAAATGCGTTTTACTCTTTATTTCGGTGCCCAACCCCTTTGGGCCAAGTTAAGCGCGCAATTAGGCCCCAAAATTGTTGCGTGTGTTTAGGTGCGCGTGAAAAAACCCAAAAAAAGAATCAGACAACAATAAAAAAAAACAGTCGAGGGATAAAAAGTCTATGGAAAGTTTGTACCGTTTTCGGAGCAAATTCGTAAATTATTCAACAAACTGTCACGCAATATTCATCAGTGGCCCCAAAATCAGTTTGGAAATCAAAGCAAAAACGTTTAATGTCCATCGGACCACACATTTAGCCAATTGATTGGAAATGTTGCCCCCTCCCCGCCTCTCAGTTCACATACAGATAATTCCACACGCACATGTAAAATGTTCAACAATTTTTGACAATTAGCGGCACTTTTCATGTAGAGGGGGGAGGGGTGGGGGGTCAGGCAATAAGGTTATCGGTAGGTGTATGGCCCAGTGTCACATTGACAATTTAGGCGCAAATTTGTTTTAACATTCAACGCGTTTGAGTTTCGAATTCAACGCAAAGCTAATTTCGTTACTTTTTTGTTGTTATTTTGTTGTACAATTTCGAATATCTTTGTAATTTTGTATTGTATTGTTGTTTGTTGTGTATCGCATCGAGTAGCCCTCGCATCTACACAAATGTATTTCCATTGTTAACAAATTGATTTCAGCATTTTGACATTTAAATGACATTTGAATTGTTTAGAAAGCGATTCGTTGCGCACAACTGGCTGACAGAATGCCGAATTTTTGATGATGCTCATGAAATATTTGGAGATTGACAATATATGTATATAATATATACTATATATTATTGTCAATATATATTGACAATATATATCTTTTAATATTGTATTTCTTTCAAAAAGTTTGAAGCTTTTGAATAATTTCTAAGCCGTAGGTTTAGAAAGAAGCAAAAAAGTAAAGTTAAGTAAAGAAAAGTTGCAGTAATGAAAAATATAATCTTCTTAAATAAGTACAGTTTTAAATTTTTAAACAAAATTTTGATCTAAAATTTAATGAAATGTCAAACCATGAATAAAATTACATGTTGCAAGAAAGACGGCCAAGTTTTAATAAAGTTAAGACAGATAAAAGTTTTTGAAATAATGTCAATTTGCTAATATTTCCGTGTATTTCTTATCACCACCTCCAAACCTCTCGAGTGCCCTGAGATTTCGAAATACTTACGCATAAATTGATCTCTCAAAATTGAAAAGTACTCAAAAAGTATTCATAAATTGCCTAGTGCAATTCACTGACGCATTCCAGTGACTCACAAATCGCTGGATCGATCGAACCAAAAAAAAGAAAAGAATACGCAAAATAACCACATCCATAACGGCGCAGTCGTTAAATCAAAAGTCGTAAAAAGTTTACGCAAATTTGTGCCATTGAAAAATCAAAAAGAAAAAGAAAAACGACGAAAAACCGAAAGCTGCAAGCTGAAAAAATTCGAAATGGACCAAAAATGAATTTTTATCAATTTCTTTTGAAATTTACTGCCAAAATGCTTAAACATGGCGTCGATTTGCTTAAAGAAATTCCAGTGCGGGGTCGTCGCACATGAAACAAACCAGAGATCAAAGCGAACCAAACGGAAGAAGATGGATCTGAGGGGGGTGGGGAGGCAGATCAAGGAATGGGGGATTGTATAATTTTCAATTTTCCACAATTACCGCGAACGGCTAAGCAATTTTCCGGGCCAACAAGTACAATGTAGTTACAAAGGGAGGAAGGGGAAAAGGGGGACATTGGGTGGGCCGCACAAAGTGCAGATAAAATTAATTAAAATTTAATTCAATTCAATTCACTTGCGCCGGCGCGAAACACAAAGAGATTTATCGCTGATAAACGCGTTGAGAATGGCGAATGGCGAATGGCCAAAACTCGTTGGCTTGGCGCACAGATCAATGGAATGGATTGTACTTGCTCCTTACTCCCCCACTCCCTATCTCTCCCTCTCTTTCGCTACCTATTCTTCTAGGAGCTGGGATCAGTCCAGTAGTTGTTGCTGTTGCTGTGCTTTGAGCCATTAAAATGCCATAAAATTATTAATTAAGCAAGTGCACAAAAAGCCAACGCCACTTGCCAGATTTATGGCGCACCCAGTGACGATAAAGTGCTTTTGGCCGGAAAATGGAAAAGCCAGGCGCTGATATGAACAGGCTGGCCAACAAAAGACCCCTCCATTCACCTCTGTTCCCCTCCCTGCCCCTCATTGCCTCAGAGACTCGGAGTCTGAGTCCAAGTGGATCCGTTGGCGCTGCTGTTGCTGCTTCACATGGAAGCATTATGGATTTTTAACGAGTTTTCAATTTATTTGCGCGCCAGTCGGGAAAATGTTTCGAGTGCTTTTCATACAGACACTTGACTATCAAGTGCTTTATTTTCTACATTTTCTACAAATTTTTTTTGTTTTTTTATATTTTGGTATGACGTGACTTTGCTGTGGACTAGTCAGCAAAGAAGTCAACAGATGCTATGACAAATACAATGGAAATGTGATCGATATCTAGACTTATGAGATGAGGCGATAAGTTCTTCATGCATCTCTGCTGAATTTCAAAAGAAGTGATCAATTTGACCAATTATAATAATAGAAGTAATTTTAGTTAACTAGTAATGTCTATAAGACACCAACAAACAACAACACACAAAACACTTGACCAGCGATCCAAGCTTAATGTCACTTTTGAGAAGCCAGAACCAGTTGTGAATTCTAAGTTTCAAAAGTGAAAGAATAGCTGTGAAGGATTTAGTCCTTTGTGTGTTGTTGAAAAAAACAAACATTTTTAATTATAATAATATTTGGTGTACAAATAAATGTGATATTATTTTTGTACAGATATTTGTATTTCCAATCAACAATAGATCACTTCTTATTTGTTTTACGACTATTAATTTAACTAATCATTCTGTTGTAAGACTCTCAATACTTATACAAACTTACACAACAAATTTTTTGTTTGTCTTTAACAAATTGTGTTAACTAATCCATAGTTTCTGTTTGGAAGTCGCATTAAATTGTGGCTTCCTTATGACACCGCATGGCAAATAAGCAAAGAGCCGACCGAGAACCACATAATCGACTTGTGGCCCTTGAGGCCAGAATCGTGTCTGCAAATAAAACGGCAAGAAAAGCGCAATAACAACAAAAGCAAAAACAACCTCTACAATCGGCAGTAACAACCATAACAACAACAATCGGCAACAGGCTGGCCAACAACAATAGTCAATAAAACATGCGGCAAATCATGTTTATCGCATTGATTTATGCATTTTTAATGTGTTGCTGTTGCTTATCGGCAATGCGCCTAAATCAACGTTGCCACCAAAAAAAAAAGCCCATCCGACGAATCCCACTTTCACTGCATCCCCAACTTCCAATTCTCAATACCCAATGCCCAACACTCAGTTCAAAGTCTCAGTCTCAGTCTCAAGTCTTGGACGGACATTCGCTTTGAGCTACGTTAATTTTTAAATCTCACCGCCTGATTAGTTTGCTTTTGCAGCAATTGTGCGCCATCTTGATTAGGTCGGAGTTGGAGTTGGAGTCGGAGTCTGGGTCTTGGACTTGGTCTGGGCCAAGTCGTGGTGCATCTTTTGGTGCAGTGTAGTGTTGCAGTGCAGCATCAAAGCGCGCCGCCTTCGCCGCTGCCTTTTGTCTTATTAATAATTCACATTAACGCTTTGCGAGTGCGGCCAGGTTGCCGCCTTCGTTTCAGCCTCCTCTGTTGCGGGCCAGTTTCGGTTTCAGCTGAAGCTGAAGCTTTTCCAATGGCATTGCCAGAGTTGCCAGCCCACTCGTGATAATCACAGCACTCGCATCTTTTGGCAGTCATTTGGCGGCTTTTGCTTTGCTTTTGCTTAATTTTTTCGGCATGTTTTGACATAAATGCCGAAAGCGCACGAATGGTAATGCAATACCAAATGCCTAATAACCAACCTGGCCAATAAATAAGGTGTGAAATAGCTAAGTGGCACTATTAAGACGGACACGAATTTCTAGTGCTCTCTGCGATTAAGTGCCACAGATACGAGTTAAAGCAGCTCGGAGCAAATGTTATTCGTTTTAATTGGTCAGCTCATTCTATGGGAAAAAGACACTAAAGAAGAAGCTGAACTGCAGCCAAAATTTTAATTAGGAATCTGAATGATCATTTGATCATTCATATTTAATTTAAAATATACTTTTCAGTGTAATCAATGCGGATAATGTTATGTCATTCAAAGTTTATATCAGCGGTGGGCACGCAGTGGCTCTGGGAGCAGCGACTGCTTCCAACTATTTTTCTCACTATTCGGCGCCGTGAAGTCGCACAAAGGACTCGCTGTTGATGTTTTTTTAGTTGATATTGTTGTGCTCCCGAATTCAGATTTCGTGCCCACCACTGGTTTATATTATCAAATTTAACTGTCACTTTGTTCGTCTTTTAAAAGCCCTCCCTCAAGACCTTTAGTCACACCTTGTATTTATTTAATTACTTATTCTTAATCTTGAAAATGTCTTAATGTGATAATAGATATTATTTAGATTAATCAACACAAATCCATCTATACATTTTTTTTAAAAACCAAGTCACAATATTTAAATGAATACCTAAGCTAAACCAAACGCATAATTATAGTTTTTTAAATTTACTCAAATGATTAATTCTTTGCTTTTTTGTGGTACCATAAATTTAATTTGCTAAATGACTCAGTATTTGATCCTCCCCAAAAATAGGTTGACTTTTAACTCGAGCGTCTGTCACATTTGCACGCCGTTTGTTTGTTGATTCAACTCTGTCTGTGTTTGCCCAGTTTCATAATTGCAGCAGGCGATACAAAAGGATTAGCATTGTCAGTGTGCTCATTTGCATAGGTAAACAGTGAGGAAGGAACAAACGAGCCAAAAAGGATCCTCCAGTGGCTTGAATTCGTCGCATGTGTCAAAAAGTAAACAACTCGCAATTTGCATAAGCAAATTAAAATGGATTTATGTCAGCGTATCGCCAGCAGGACAAACAATTTCCTCGGCATTAACTGGCATTAAGAAAAGGACTCGCAGCTAGAGACAAAAAATCTGTAGCATACTTAGAGGTGAGTTGAACGTGCCACAGCCTGCTCGGAATAGAACTGAATTGGCTGGGATTGAATTGGATGCGTTTGAATGAGATTGAATTGGAGGCGCAGTTTTATGGTCGCTTTCGGTGTGACGCTTAATTGCCAGCAGTCGAGAGTAATCAAGGAGTCGGCCCAAGGAGCACGTGAGGTTTGATTAACAAAGGGTTTTTCCCTGTTTCTCTGCTCAGAGATTTCCTCGTAAATCCATCCAAATTAATACGGTCAATGGGGAGTGGGAAGAAGCATTCATTCATTGTGGTCATGTAGCATCTTAGTCGTCTTATATCCCTTAAATGATGTACACAAAAAAATGGCAGCGTAACGAGAAAAAGCAACGAGAAAGGGAGACGAAGAAGGCCATAAATGGATCAACTCGCTGGCGTGCGCACCTGAGGCCAAACAGGATAAACCAACGGCAGTCGAGTCCAGCAGTGGCAATAATAATAGCCAGGACAAAGAGTGCCGCCGTTTTATGGCCCAAACATGCGACGCAGCCTCCCCCACCCCCACACACCTTCTACTCCCCCTTGAGGGTTGAGGGTTCAGGTTTCGGTTTCAGCTGCAACAAATCAGTGCAAGGATTTTTTTACGATTAACTGCGTAATTGAGTCGTTTCGCAGAAGACGCACACGCAGGACATAGAAACGAGAGGAGGGGAGAGAGAGAGGGAGAGAGGGGGGAAGAGAGAGCGGGAGATAGGGCAAAGGACTCGACACAGGGCAAATTTAATTAAACTGTAATAAAGCAAATCCTGGCAGTCGTCCCACTTACTTCTGGCCTCGTTCTCGTAATGAGAGCTAAATCAAGCTTAAGCCACTCCACAACTAACCGCCCACAAGAACAGCAACAACAACAACAACAACTCGAACAAAAACAATTTGAGAAACAACATCAAAATTGACATGAAACTCGCCTTTGATAAAGGTGCACGCAATTGATGAAGGCAACATCTCAGATGCTGGGCGGGGCATAAGGTAAATAATGCAATAGCCCACTCCCCTCCTCTTCTCCATCTCTCCCCCTCCCTACCGCGTTAGAGCAAATTGAGGCAGATTTATCATCACAGCACAGTGGGTGCCATAAAAAAGTTTATGCCTCGGCAAGGTGAACACAAAAGCGGAAAGAAATTGCGGATAAGCGCCAAAGATGTGCCAGGGAATGCAAAGTACTTTACTTACACACACACACACACACAAATGTATCTGTATATTGTGTGTGTGTGTGTGTGTTGCTCTTCTTCTTCTTTGGAGCTGCTCATGGAACCGCAAAATGGCTGCTAAACTGACAAGCGAACTTTATTATTTGTATCTTTATTTTTTTATATTTATACCTTCCGCCCCCAACCCAACAGTAGAAAGTTTTCCTCACCTCCCTTTCTCTCTCTCTCTCGCACTCTATCTCTCTCTGTTGTTGCAATGTGTTGTTGTCCCTGCCAGTGGATGATGTGGCAGGCTCAGTTGTTAGTTGAAACTGCGCGAGTTGCAAGGACACAGATGTTTTTCGACTAAATTGTCCTGTGCTTAAGGCTGTCAAGAGGGTGTGGGCGGGGCGGAAGGGGGACAAGAAGTTGACTGTTCAATTTGCTGCGAAAAAAATGGCAAATGTGTTTATGCGCAAAGATGTTTGTGGAAAGAGAGGCAACAAGAAAAAAGAAATAGAGAGAGATGGAGAAGAGGAAGAAAAAATATAAAAATAAAATTAATAAGGTAGAAAGAAATTAGAAATATAAATTTCCAAATAATGTTTATAAAACAAACACAGTATTTTATTTTTATATGTACAAGAATTACAAGTGTATGTAAATTCTTCACTTGTGTTTTGAAACATGTTGCTAAAAGTTTTTAAATTTTTAAGTGGTTTTAATAAATTTTTTTGTATTAAACAAAACTATGAAATTATGTTTTTGTCCCAAAAACTTTTCAATATCTCAACAAATGAATAAATATTTTCTCCTTTTGGCACATTCGTAAAAGCTTAACTAATTTAATGCTAATTAATAGGTATTCAAATATAAATTCCATATTAAATATTTTCCAATTGCCTGGCATGCCAAGTGCAATTAGAGAAAGCAATTGAAAATGAATACTCGTGCTATCTTTTTTGCATTTTTCACATGTTTCACTTTTAATTGCATTTTCTAGGCCGTCAATTTTCGCATCAGATTGAAATAAAAACTCGCCAAGTGTAATTTCAGCACTTTGGCTCTTCATTACGTGGCTGTAATTGCACGTGAATGCGATGAATACAATCGCATTCGTGTGAATGCATTTGACCGTTGCAATGCGAATACAAAAACTCTATATATTTTCAACACTCACAAACGGCGTCAATTGTTGGAAGCGAAAAACGAGAGAGAGAGACAAAAATTGCATGAAACTAAGAAATTTCCGCTGTCATATAAGTTGCAGTTATGATATGGATATGGATATGAATATGGTATGCCATATATGGAGTGCCATTTGTGAAAACCTGTTAATTATTAACAATTTTTGCCTCGAGCTGAGGCCTCTGCGTGTCTGTAATTAGCTGCATTTCCATTGAAAAGCTGCCGCAATTAAAAAGAGGCCAACACACACACACACACACACGCATTGTCGACAAACCGGCGAAACTCAAAGTGTTCAGTGCAAAGTGTTGCCAACTTATCGTACAAAATTATGACACAGAAACCAACAAACGCAACTGATGAAGAAGAAGTAGATGAAAGAGAGAGAGAGAGAGAGAGAAAGAGAGAGAGAGAGTGAGAGAGAGAGAGAGAGAGAAAAGTGCATATCTATCTAGCAATATAATAGAACTAATGGACCACGCTTCAGTGGACTTCACAGTCGCAGGCGGTTCGCTTTGAGGAAGTTCGAGTTCGAGTACGAGTACGAGTTACCAATCTGCAGTTGGGCAAATAGAGGTCTATTGCCACATGTGGCAATTACAACTAATTGTAGGCCAACTCGCATTGCTAATTGTATTGCAGATGCGGCTGAGATGATTTGAATACAGCGCCAAGTCAATTGTAGCAATTGCAAGCGGCTTCAACAAATCAAAGTTGCTCTGTGAAAAATCATAAAATTAAATTATCAAAAATATATCAAATAATTTTGTTGAAAATTAAATTAGAGAACATTTTCAAATTAAAATTTATGAAAAGGTGACTTAAAAATCGCAAGAAATACTAATTAAATTAATTCTTCTAAAATATTCAAAGCAATAATACTCTTAATTTAAAAACTGTATAAACTTCGTCAGAAAGTAAACTAAAGATAGTAGAGATTGAAAAGAATTAAAAACGGCTTAGAATATTTTGTTATAGTAAAGTATAAGATACCAAAATATAGAGCTAGAAATAGTATTGAACTTGTCATACTCTATTTCAACCTTAAATACTTAAGCTTTTGTTGCTCTACAGACCTCTTAACTCTGGCACATTTACACGCCCATATCAATGGCCATAAAATGATAAATTTCTAAGCCCACACGCACCATGATGGTCAAAAGGCACAACACATTTTTCCACACATAAATTATACAAAAAAGAAGAATCGTTTAGTGCCACAAATTAATTGAGCAACATTAATTTAGAATACAGAAATAAAACACAACATGAAGGCAAATGAATAATCGAAAACTGTGCGAGATGAAGGTTAATTCTCAAACACAAGTTCAGAATTTGTATAGAGCATTGACCACCAGGTCTCCACCAACACCTCCACCACCATTACCATTAGCACCACCTTCACTTGCACCACCGGCAACTGCACCACATGCCATGCACAATATGCAACCGCCGCCAACTTTATTTACAACTTCATTCGGCGCCATCAACGGTTAGCGACGTGTCGAGACTTGTTCGCCAGTCCCCCCACCTCTCTCTCTCTCTCGCCTCTCTCAGCCAGCTATAATTATGGCAAATTAAATGCAAAATGTGTTTAATCTCAAATTCCCCTTCTTCGATCCCCTTTGCTCACCTCTTCCTTCCACACTTTGTCAAATATCCATTGAGGCTGCAGTTGCTTAGTCCACATTTTGATTGCCCTGTAAATTTGTTGCTCGCGTAGCGCTTGCTTTTTTATTATACCCTACAATCAGGTATATTAAGTGAGGCAACCATTTTTTTGATAATAATTTAAAAGAAATCGTTATGCTAGACGCAAAAACACGAGTATTTTTAAGTATCTTTTGACTTCTAAAATTGCTAAGACAAAAATCAGAGCAACTTCAGACTCTCATGACTTTGGCGAAACTAAATAGATTTTTAACTGAAACCATTTTAATAAAAATTCATTCCGCCTTTAAATTTTATTTATTTCGTTTAAATAATAATTTGTCAGAATCCGATTTTAAGCTTGTATTTTTTGGAAAATTTAAAATATTAAATCTCAAGTTTCAACTTTTCATAAACTTCTTATATCATAAATAGTATAGAACAGCACTTTTGAAGTGTACTGAATAGATTTTCAAGCGAAATGTCATTTTGTTCATTATTTAGTCTCTAAACTTATTCTGCTTTTAAATTTAATTCATTTTGTTCAAATATATTTTTGTCTGGAGATGTCATAATTAACTGAATTTAATTGTGCTAATGAACACAATTGATTTAAAAATATTTATCCAGTCAAAGTACTTGAAAATGGGTTCCAGGAAAATCTACTTTTCAATGTATTTTTACATTATTAGTTACGATCCTTTCAAGATTCCTTTTGTTAGAGTAAACAAAAGTCGCCTTTAAATACTCGTGGTTAAATTGTTGCAAAGATCGTGTCCGGAGTGTAATTATAATTAGAGCGGGTCTGCACGCTAATCAGCGTAATGTGCGATGTATAACTATAGGCAGAAGTCAACGCATAAATAAGTAGGCAAATATGAGATCAGGAGAGAGAGAGGGAGAGAGAGAGACAGAGTTACTCCACATTGTGGTGATTATACGAGTTTTGGCCAGGACGGCAGTTGTGGCTTTATTGAAAAGCAGGCTGACAATGACGCCTTAAACAAGAGTTATCCGAGGAGGAGGCAGAGTTGGCAGAGGAAGCCCAAGGCGCTACAAGACAATAATAAAGCCAGGTTAATTAAAGCAGCAACACAGCTGGCTGATGCTCTACAGTATAGATAAATGAGGAGGGAGACAGAGAGGAAAGTAGATCGAGGAGGGATCGAGCCAAAAATCGAGCTCGACTTTTGTGTATAATTTATGGGCAACTTTACAAATCAAGCGAGAACATAAACAATCTGCTCTTCATTCCATTCCTTATTTTGGGAAGTGAGAGAAAGAGAGAGGGAGTGAGAAAGAGAGGAAAAATATTGCTGCTGTCACTCCCCTCATTGCGCCCTCTTGCCGAGTCTGTTGGCATTTCATGTGGTTGGGCAACAATTGCCAAAGAGACAAAACAAAACAATTGTGCTGCAGTGTTGGCTCGATTTTATTACATTTGCTCATTAGTGTAAATAGAAGAATCCCTCGTTGGGTTCCTATTCAGATCCTCAGTCTTTCTCCTTCTCTATTTCTATGGCAATTCACGTGAAACTTGTTTGCGGGTTTTGTGTTCTTCTATTGACACAGCTTGGCCAAATGTGCCAAAATGTGTCGAGCGCTCCTTCATAAAACTGTCCAGAGGAAAAAGGTGTTAAACTGGCAAAAAGTCACTCGGAGCCTTCAGCTGATTTCGCTGAAAAGCTGAAAATCATTTGACCAGCCCTCCCATTGTGTGTTGGCCATCTAACAAAGGTAATACTTGAGCAAACAAAATGTACCCCGATGTAGGTTCCATTTATCATGCAACCAAATGAAAAGACACTATTGATGTGATGGCTGTGGCACGATCTAGTTGACTATTTAACATGGGTAGAGCTGGGTTTCCTAATGATCGGTATGTTTTGCATTTGAATGGGGAGATATATATGGCTGCTGACTTTTTAAGGTATTCAAGAGAAAGAGAGCAAACGAAAGGGAGAGAAAGAAAACCCAGCCGTAATAGATTTTATCTCAATAAATGAATTAAAAACTTAAATTTTTTCTTATTAATTCTTTATAATATATTTCATTTGTAATACTTTATTTTTTGACATGTTTCAAATTGGAATATGCTGGGGTGCCACAGAAATCTCTTTCACCTGAAAAATGACGTAAATTTCATACAAATTTACGTCAAATTCAGGTGAAAGAGATTTCTGTGGCACCCCAGATGGAGAGAAATAGTCAAAAATATTTTAATAAGAAAGAAAAATAAAAAAGGATCTAGTTTTCTTAGTCTCTTCCCAATAACACTAAAAAAACAGCTGGAACTTTCTAACTCTCTTCTCGTTTCAAATTTTATCTTTATACATTTTAAAACTGCTGAAAAGATTAATGTAATGTAATTTATAATTTTAGGTAATATAATGCTGTGCTACTGAGAGACAGACTTTCTGCCTTGCCCCAGTTGGACCCCACGCAATGTAACCCAAAGTCGAATGCAAACCTCATTCGTAAACTGAATTTAAACCCATATTAAACGGTAGCTCCGACATGTGTAGGGACTGCACCTTTTTTTAATACGTATATTGTATATTAAGCAAATGAAATACGAAATGCTTTGAATTCAGTTACAGCTTCGTCCCCCTAAAAAGACTAAACGATCTTTATCGCATTGTGTCCTGACCCGCTTGGCGTTTGTTTTGACCGAACAAATGAGGCTAATTTGTCAAGAAGGGGCTTCTACTTATGCGAGTTGAGTTCTTGGCATTTCTTTTATTTGGTGCATTTGTGGCTCAAAGCATGAAATTTTCATTTGACAGGCATGGACATGCGTAGGCCTGACACTTGGATATTAATAAGCCAAGTTCTTTTGGGTCCTGACTGAACTTCGCCTGTCAACTTACGCCCAGAGTAACAGCAGGAAGACTGAGACTCAGTTCAGTTCAGGAATACCGTTTTTGGACAGTGATTAAGCGAGAATTAAGTGTCAGATCTGTTCAGTTCTGTTCTGGAATGTTAAGGTAACATGAATTCAGAAATGGAGAGGATTCCAAATTGGCTAAGCGTGAAAAGTGGTAGAAAAAGGCGTTTTACGGGCATCATCGGAGAACTCAAATTGAATTTATAAAGCGAGACCATATGTTGTTCGAATATGAATACGAATACTCATGATCGTATGCAAAATGTACTCATGAATGTGAAACGTCAATCAACACAGCGTCAGCTTCCAGCTGCCAACTGTTCAGCTGGCCAGCTCGCTAACAAAGGCCAAATATGAAATGATTAAAAAAAGATTATAAACTTGCCATATATAATAAAACATTTATTTTCATATATATATGGCAATGTCAGCATCGTCGTTCACTCAACTCAAACTTGGACTTGTGGCTCATTAAGCAGCCATGACGAATGCAAATGAAACTGATATATGACTGAGAGCATCCGAGACAGACTCCCGACTTCGACTTGGAGACTGAGTAAAAGACAGAGCCCAAGTCAGATGCCATGTCGTGTGGCTTTATATGGCATCTGGCTGGCTTAACAACCTCTGTCTGAATCGCAGTCCGAGTCTCTGCTCACTGGATAATCATTTGGGTGGTCTGTCGCTGATTTTAAGGTGACTTGGCGTGAATTTGTTAACTTTTGCTTCAAGCTCCTCTGGCGCTTCTGATGGACAGCCTCTCAGTTCCAGCAGCAGCAGCCACAGCAAATTCCAACAGCAGCTTCAACCAATCAGTTCGGGTGCCATAAATACTCGTAAGCAGAAGCCAAATGCGAAGCGTGATAGACAAGTCTGCAGTGCGTTTATGCGTGCGCAATTCGTGAATTCAAATGTTTACTAACTTATTATTATAGACAAGTATTTGGTTTAAGCGTTGACTTTTAAGGTTTCTAAATGCTAGTTTACTTTATATTCAATTCAGGTATTTCATTTACAATTCTTGATTTCAAATGTTAACTAACTTATTATTATAGACAAGTATTTAGTTAAAGCGTACACTATTAATGATTTTTAATGTTAGATTACTTTATATTCAATTCAGATATTTCGTTTATGCGTGCGCAATTCATGATTTCAAATGTTAACTAACTTATTTTTGCAGACAAGTATTTAGTTTAAGCGTAGACTTCCAATGATTTCAAATGTTAAATCATTCAGGTATTTAATTTATTTATCCACTTTACATTATTTAAAATTCAGGCTAATTTTTTATTTTAATATTATTTTTATTACAAAATTTATTAATTGATATATGTACATTGTTTCTAATGCCACAAGTACTTATTTATTATTGTATAAGTCACGAAATTATATTAAATTAAAAATTTAAAATTATTTAATTCAAGTATTTCAAATGTTGACTTAATTATTATTATAGACAAGTTTAAGCGTAAGCTACTAATGATTCCAAATGTAAGATTACTGTATATTCAATTCAGGTATTTCGTTTATGCGCCAACTTTTCATGATTTCAAATGTTAGCTAACTTATTATTATAGACAAGTATTTAGTTTAAGCATACACTACTAATGATTTCAAATGTTAGTTGATTTAGGTATTTAATTTATGCATGCACTTTACATGATTTAAAATTCAGGCTAACTTTTTATTTTAACATTTTTTTTTTTAATATTTATTTATTAATATATTCCTAGTGCTACAAATACCTAATTATTACTGCATAAGTCACAAAATTATATTTTATTAAAAAATTATAATTTATTCAATTCAAGTATTTCGTTTATGCGCCAACTTTTCATGATTTCAAATGCTAGCTAATTTTTTATTTAAGTCATGTATTTCGTTTATGCGTCAACTTTTCATGATTTTTGGCTCTAATGTAATCAGTTGATAAGCTGTCGTGTAAACCAAGAAATTTTATTTGTATTCGCTAACTCCTAAAAACAATTTCGCTAATTTAACATACGAATAAATACATAAAAACTCCGTTGGACTGTCAAGCTCCTGTCGTATTTCCAACTGCAATTAGCTCAAAAGCAAGAAAATCGGATTCCAAAGCTTTTCTCTCTTCAACGAATCCATAAAAAACTGTCGACTAATGCACATAAGCAACGACATAAAGGACGATCCAACGGCGTGTGCCGAAATTTAATCAAATCAGGTAAATTTGTCATAAAACATCAAGAGAAAACAACAAAATAAAATAAAACTAATTTTGAAATGGATTTCGTACGCAGTTTTGAGCACAAATTGCCGGGATCCGGATTGGACCTCAACTTGGACTTGGGTGTTTTATTTACTATATTATTGTGTTTCTTTTTGCTGTTGTCCTTCTGCAAATTATGCGAAAGCATTTCCAAATTGAACGCATGACAGGATGTCCCAGAAACAGTTACAGTTACAGTTTCAGTTCTTCTTCTATGCCCGCCTTCTGGCCATTTATCCATTATGACATTGGTCAGCAGAAAAGTTGCAAGTCATGGAAATGACCACGTGTCCCCATGACGTCGCCCTTCCCCCTTCTACATACTAATAATAAACCAAGACAAGACATTTGCCAGCATGAAAAACTAATAAAACAAAAGTTTCTTATTTGTGCTGCCCTTTCTGATTCTTTTTTACCTTTTTATGTTAAATCACCGCAAGAGCCAACGGAATGGTCCATAACACATGTGTCCCCTTGTCAGGACCAATAAGCAGCCGCAGGACTGTTCGAAACTTGCGCAAAAAACAAGAAGAAACTGCCACTCCATTGTTAATACCCGGCACCCGATGAGCACAAGGGTGCAATAACTTTGTGGAGATGTATGTGACAGACAGGAGAATGCAGCCTCGATGCTTTATACATATATATAGTTCTGATCAACATTAACAGCAGAGACTCTATTGCCATATCCTTCCGTCTGTCTGTTCGTCTGTAAGAAATTTTTAATTTAAGAGATTTAAATTAGGAACAAAGGTATACCATATACAGATTTAGATTATATCATTTTATAATTAAGGAGATAGATGTTATTTTAATATTTAAGACTTTCTTAGAACATTGTAAATACACGATTAGATTTAAAATACACAGTAGTTATTGAACAATAATATATTTATTTGTTTCCAATATGGGTAACGAGCATCTCAAAGTCGAGCACACTCGTCACGAGTATTCTTCTTTGTTTTGTTGTTGCTGCTGTTGTTTGTTGCTTGGGTTCGTGATTTGCTAAACTTATGAAATTACTTTACGTGTATCTCAGATACACGTCCAGTTCAGCATCCCCCACTTTCCCCCTCCCTCTCTGTCTCTTTCTGTCTCTCTCTTTGGCTGTTTTTTTCCTTTTCTGTGCCGGCCATTTGGTCAATTCCTGCGGCTGTCATTGTGCTATTCCGGCGCCTTATCTCTTTAGGATTTACATACCATGTGCTCGGATGGCTTGCAAAACTTTTACGCAACTTCATATGTTGGATAAGACGTCCTTTTCTATGAGTTTGGAGTGGGTTAGGGGTATTCCTTCACTAAAAAATGCCATAAATAGCAAATCACATTAAGTTTTGGAAAACTCTGCTGTCCGTTGTTTGCATTTCCATATATCCACATGGCCTTCTCCAGATAAGCACTGCCAAAGTTTAAGTTTACGACGGCCACGTTTTGCCTTCAAACTAACACAAGAGAAAAAAAACCTTCATTTACTTTCGTACTTTGCAATATGCAGCAAATGATATTTGTGATCAAAAGGATAACATTCGAAAGAAACTATTTTTGAATTTACGCAAGTAATCTATTTCAAATATAATTAAGATTAGTTCTTTATATATAAATATATGCACATTTTGACGTCGAATTGCAATAAATTATAAATAAACTTCTAAGCAATTTTAATTTGAAGGTATTTAATTAAATTCTTACTAAATTAAGAAGAGACTCACCTCAAAGATGTTTTGTTTTTTCGGATTACATCTTTTTGATTCCATTCCTCTTTGCATCTGTTTCCTTCCATTGACACGGTTCTTTATGCTTCGCACACTGCAATTTACGAATTGACAATCTAATATTTCTACGCAATTTACGCAGCATCCAGAGAGGAGAGAGTCGAGTCTGGGCTGGGCTGTAGAACAACTTGCGATTGGCTTAATAAAAGTCCAGCGAAGCGTTAAGAAAAAGCAGTTAGCAGTCAAATTGGCAGTGGACAGTGATTGAGACCAATGGCAAAAAAAAGGAAAACAAGAAAAATAGAAAAAAGGATAACGAATCGACAGGAGGAATAGAAAATGGGGGAGGGAGTGAGGGCAACTCTTAATTTAAACAAATATTTTGCCAGCGTGTAATATTGACTACAAATGCAAGTGCAAATGGTGCCACGCTTTGAAAGGATATAGATATAGCTTTAGATACAGATACTGATACAGATACGGTTACAAGGATCAAGGAGGGAGTCGGAAAAAAGAAGAGAAAAAAAGCAAAGCAATTTAAGCCAAAAAGGGTGTCACATGTGCCAAATGACTTTTGCGTGTGGAAATGAAAATGACAATGATTTCTGTGCTATGGAGACAATAACGAAATGCAAACAAACAAAGGACGAGACGACACAACATTCACACACACACACACACACAACACACACACACAGAGGACATGTGGCGACTCCATCGAAAGCTGTGACATTTGCATTTGCCTGCCATATTTGTAAATGAAATTGCCACAGCTTTGAGCTCAGGCAAAACTTCAAATTAGTTTCGCCAAATAGTTTATCCAACCAGGGAAATGATTAAGCTGTAGGTGGCCCTTAGCCCTCTATTCCCTTCTTTCCTCTCCTGCCTTCGGGACAACACATGTTGCCTCATAAAACTGTCACAGAGTGACTTTACAACTTAATACAGCCAGTAAACGTGGCAGCAACGAGGGAGCTGTTGCACTTGCAACTGGCAGAAGACATCAATCACATTGAACTGCCACAAATATAAACACGTCAAACAAAGCTTTCAGACTGCAACATGCAATGTCGTGTTGGCTTCTCTTTCTCTCCCACTTCCTCTCTATCTCTGGAAAGGGGCATCTTCTTCAGGGCCAGACAGAGTCGCTTTTGGCCATGGCCACAACGGCAAGTGTCATTAGCCAGCCGCGACATTAGACATTCGATTTTTGGCCGCAAAGTGAAAAGTTTTAGCCACCAAAATTTGGCCATTTGGCAGCTGTCTAAACGTCTCGCGCACTTTTCGCGACAGCTTCACGGCTTTGTATTTGTCGCCCAACAACAACAACAATGATCCGGAAAATTTAGAGAAGCCTTCAATGGAATCGGAGAGTTGGACAGTCATGTGCCACATGTGGCAATGTCTGCGCTAATTTGATGTCTGCCAATCAGGCAAGCTCACATTTCTAAGTTAATTTGATCGTCAAAATGTAAGTTTGGGCAAAAAAAATATATAGATTGAAATGAGCAAATTATTAACAAATCAAAAATTGTTACTATTGATCAGAAAAGTAATGACATATAGGGTTACTTCAATGGAAGAAAAACAAATGCAATCGATCGTCTGATAGAGATTAAATTATATAGTGGTCTCAGTCTATAAATTGGTTTTTCTGGCACACTTTCGATCGATATTAATTTTATGCACTCAGCAAATTTAATATTAAATTTTTTATATCATTAAAATAAAAATTATCAAAAAAGTTATATTAAAAGCTATTCACATTGGCCTTCAACAAAATTATCAATTCCATCGATTATTTATTGACTAGTATGTATAACTTGTGTATAATTTTCAAACGTATATCATTAGTAGAGTTACATGCAAAAATAGGAAAAGCATTTACAGTTTTATATTATCTATAGAATTGCATTCAATAAAATTTACCATTTCAGAAACTGCTTGTAACCTAATCATTAAAAAGTTAGCAAAATATTAAGAGCTATGAAGTCAATTAATTTGATGGAGCTATAAGCTATATTTAAATAATTTGTGGTGCATTATGTTATACTAATTTATATGTACAATTAAAATATTTTAACATTTTTCAAAATCGTCGCCATGAAAGAAATATATATAATTAGTTAAGCCCACAAAGCAACAATTGCCAAGCAAAAAAAAAAGAATCAAAAACTCAATGCATGCAACTAAGTATAGAGATTTTTTGTTTTTAATGACAGCCTCATATCGCACATTTACACTCCCCCATTGCATGACAAGTTCAGCTACAAATTCAGTTGCCAACTCCATTCAAAGTGTGCAACATATAATTAAATCACAACAACGAAAAAAAGAAGACAAAAATGAAAATTATAAAAATGCAAACACTTTGCGCTTTAATTACACAGACTACAAAGGCAACAAAAACTCAAAAAACAATAACAATAACAATTAAAGTTGCAACAACAAAAGGAACAACAACAAGCGGAATAATGTTACAACAGGTAATAAAATTGGTGACTTTGTCACTTGTGGGCGTTGGATTCTCAGTGGCTGTTGCAGCCATTGTGTTGCACGTAATGCCCTCAAATTTAATTGCCCCAACAACAGTGGAGATCCCGATATATACGAGTATATATGTATATATATTCCAATCTGGCCTATGGTAATGGATCGCGTGAATTTGCCAAAGTTTAGAGCTTCATTTTGTGGCATTTTTTGCATAGACGATGATGAAATTGTCGCGACACGAACTTGCCTCTGACTCTGGCTAATTGCCACCTCCAGTTGCAGCTGCTGTTGATGGGCAGTGGCAGTGGGCGTGTCGCTGCCTCCCAATTGAGCTATTTGACTAGGAAGCAATAGTGCTTGTATACCCTAGATATATGCTAACTTAATGGGATTTGAAGAGTATCTTGTGGATAGATTGCCATTTATAAATTTTTAAAGAGAAATGATTCAGTAAATTAGACACTTTCTCTCTCGAGGGAGATAATTACTTTATTGATATATAAATTTCAAAAAAGAATTATAAATTTGGTAGTTTGATTTTAAAATACTTTTAAACTAATTTGAATACATTTTAAAAATGTGCAACCTGTATCAGATTTTTCAATAAATTCAGTAAATGCATGGGCATTCCCATTTTAAATTTAAACAATTTTAATTTAAAATTTGTTATTTAATTTCATTTTTAATAAAGTAGACTCAAGGGTGAGTCTAATTATATTCACAGCAAGCGTTTTTTTTTTAAATGATTATGAATTTAGAACTTTTCTCTATTTCAAACTAAACTATTTTTAAGAGACTTTTAAACTAAATGAATTTGATTTAAAAATTCCCAACTTGTATCAGTTCTTTCAAGAAAGTCATGAAAATACAAAAAATTAATTATAAATATTAATTTTATTCCACTTCAAACAAATTTAACTAGAAATAATTCTAAGCTTATGCCCTTGTTTCAATTGTTTAGTTCCTGATTTCACCTCTAGTTACAGGGTATAAGGCTAGTTCAGTCGCTCTGTCAACTCGCTGAGAATCTCGCCGAGTTGATTGTATCGCCTGTCGCGTTTGCCCAGCCCCCAAGTTGGTTTTGGGCCCCACCCATGGCCATGTAATTTGCCATTGACAGGTTTTGGGCCTCTAAAGTCCGCATTCATGGCGACCACCAACGAGCACTCATATTCATATTCACATTCACATTCACATTCATATCCGGATCGCGTGCTGCATGTCAACGCAACGTGTGTTGCACGCTGCAATGTCGTGCACTGCAATTGTCGAGGTTGGCGCTTTAAGATGGCGTTCGGTTCAGTGCAGTTTTAAAAAGCGGAGCGCGTGAGGTGCAACCATCAAGTGGATGCCACATTGCAAACGGGGCAAGTACTATGTATGATTAATTGCAGTGCCTGGCAGTGATTGGTTCCTGGTAAACAGCCCATTGGCATGGCAAGCCACAGTCGCAGTCTCAGTTTCAGCCTGGTCAAAACATGGACATGACATGGGCAGCACTTCTAGGAACAAGCAGATAGAGTTAAAAAGAGAGAGAATGAGAGTTAGGACAGACAAATCAGCGTCTCTTCTGGCTGCTATCTACATTCAGAGATCTGGGATCTACCACGTTGCCACTTGCAACAAACACTCGCTGATCCTTCACACCTTGCCACGCCAGTTTGTCTATTGTTTCGGGCTCTTTTTTGTCCTTTCCCTGTTGATATAAATCGCATTAATCACAATCTCGGCAACACAATGCCGCCTGCAAGGTGTGAGCATCGTTTTGACAGCGACAATGACAAGAATTTAAAACTAATACCAACACACATATCAAGGGAAAAGACACTTGATTGGGGTGCAACCTGTTGGCCAGGGCCAATTCAGTGGAAATCAAACACGCCTAAACTGTCTGACATTGTGTCTGCTGCCATTGTTAACAACAAACCGAATTTTCCCAGCGTTGACTCTTATATCTATTTACGAGAAAGATACTCCGAGTTGAGTTCTCAATCTCAATCTCATGTGGGTGGTGATCAAATATTTGATATAAATATTTTGATTTTGATTCAGCCTGTTTCAAACGTTGCTATTAACGTCTTTGATGTTTGATCTTGCCGCTTGTTGTTTGCCCGTTAATTGTATGGCAATTGCTGGCTCATAAATTTTGACAGCAAACGGTTTTGCCACAGGATGTGGCATCGTTAAACGTCGAAGCATTTGATGTGGCGGGCAATTATTATGCCACAGATTCTCTCCCTCTCTCTCTCTCTTTGTCTCTGTCTACAGGAAACTGTCAGCCCCCAAAGCCACAGGCAGCGAATTAGCCTTCAATACAAATGTATCTCGGCATTTGTATCTGCATCTCATTTTGTTGTTCATTTTTCTATATGCAACACCTGTGGGCGTGCATCATCATCAGCAATTTTAGCATATTATCAACGCATCTGCGAACCGACAAAGTCTTTTCAACGCTTTCGGTAGTATTGTTTAGCCTTTTTTTCTAGCCTTTTTTCTGTTCTCTAGCTGCAGCCGCGAATAGGCGTTGCCAGCTGCAGCGGTGGAAGCTGCAAGATGGAGAACAAGCTGTAGCTGAAGCTGTAGCTAAACTACGATATTGTGCACTGTGAGAAATAAGAGGAATAAGAAGACTTTTGAATAATGGAAAATAAAATGTTTACTATTTTTAAACTGTCAAGAACTAAAGAGTTGTACGAGGAAAACAAAATTTTTCTTATTTCTCTCTGTAAGCATGCAAAAATATACTTTAAATAAGTTAAAAGTTGTTGACGTCTTTTATTGCCTGTAATTAACATTCAAATGGCTTATTAGTTTCAAATTCCTCTTCAGAAATGTATACGAAGTTTGAGAACAGACCTCTGTAAGTTTTTTGATAATATTAAATGTGCAAGGCTAAGAATTTAAAATCATTCCCTTTCCATATCTGAACTATGCGTACAACCTTCAAAAAATCATAAAAAATACTAGCGAAGAAATTTTTGAAAATTTTTTCTGCAGTCACTCCTAGAATTTTTTCAAATATTTTTTACATTGAATTTTTTTTTTTTTTTGTTAAATTGAGGATGAAAGTTGAAAAAGTAGATGTTCGCAAAAATTCGAATTTTTCAATGAGTACTTAATCGGTTAAGGAAATTTTTGCATCATTCAAACGGAATTTAAACGACCTTTCCAAATATATTATATATTTTTTTACTATGAGGACTTGACTTACAATAGCTGTTAAAGTAAAAAAAATGTCGTACGCATAGTTTTTTTTGGCTAGTGTATATCTGCTCTGTGAAAATTAAGATTTAAGCAAGTTTCATGCATTTTAAAAAGTCAACTCTTAAAGTTCCAAGATATCTATTTTTTGTATGTCTAATAATACAAGATGCCGTCTTTTGTTTAGTATTTTCACATATAAATGTTCACAAAATTTCTGCTGCTTTCTTACTCTTGCTTTTCGCCCAGTGTAGCCGTAGCCGTAGTTGTTGCTGCAGTTGCGCCTGCGCCTTTCGCTTCGATTAATTTTCGCATTACGCTCGGTTACAGCTCCGCCCTTTTGTGCACTGTCAGATTTCCCTTACTTTTGCCATTTTTCTTGCATTCTCTGAATCAGTTGTGGGCGCGGTAATGAAATCAAATTAGAGGCAAGTGTTGCCAGGCATCCATCGATGCTGTGGCATCCACACGTCCATCCAAGTGGACCAACTGAGAGGGGCAAATCAGTTCCAGTTCGATGCTGGAGCAGCTGTTAATTGATTTGTGCCACAGTGTGGCAAGCTCAAGGATAATTGCCGAGGCCAAGACGGCCAGAGGGCAACTCTGGAGGGCAACTCTGGCTGCGAGTTGCGGGTGTTGTCCTTGAGGCAAGGAACACGGGACACAACACCTGCAACAGATTCGCAGTGACACGCGCTACACACACACACACACACACACACACACACACATAAAACTGAATTGTTTGCAATTATGTGAAGTTGTTTCTTCTGCTGCCGCACAGACAAAGGATTAGAGAAAACAAAACAATTTGCTACGCAATTCATATGCAACAACAACAACAATATCAATAATAACAACAACAATAACAACAACAACACGATAACAATATGCGAGTGTGGCACATGTTGCTAGTTTTTTGGTTAGCAATAAAATTGATATATATCGAGTCCTGCAATATGGCTGCCATATGGACAAGGCTTATATCCTTGTGGCTTAGTTTCAATTTTTCCGCATTTTCCTGACTTTCCTTTTTTTTCGGGCTGTGCTCGCTTATTGGCCATTTAGCGCACGTAAGCGGAAAAAATAGTGAAATTTCTCTGAATAAAAACTAATGGCACAAAATAGCAACAACAATAACAACAACAACATTTGTATCAGCAACAACAGCAACAACAACAACAACAACATGTTGCAATCTGCGGCATTGACTTTTGTCATAATCCTGTCAAAGCGTAAACAAAATTTCAACTCTACAAAATCCACAGCATGTCATTGGATTGGAAATTCTCTTATTTTTGGGATTGGTTTTCGGGATTGGGCAATAGATATTCCCCAAATACATACATATATATGTAGTAAGTATCATATGTGGATGGATGAATGTTGCCCATTCAGGTTGCAACAGATTGCGTTACGCGTTGCCAATGTAAATAATTTTCTGTTGAGCAAAAACAATCTTTCAAAATAAATACTAAAAATGACTCTTACTTGCAGCAGAAGGAAGACCTGAGAGTTAAGATTCTATTGATGGCAATTACTTGTTATTTTCAGAGACTTGCAGGCAACACTTGACTCCTTATGCTCCCCATTAAACTGAACAAATAACGCATAAATTATACTCATTAGATCAAACAAATGTCACACAAATGATGCCTTTAAAACTTTTGTGTATATTTAATATTAGTAAATATTATGCAACGATCTATAAGTTGAATATTCTATTTAACAAAGTTCTCATACTTTTGATAATTGTTTTTATTTCTAAAAATTTTATAATAATAGTAAGCACCAAAGTAGCACAAGAAATTAAAAAGAATTTTAAATACAGAGCAGCCTTAGGCGATCAAGCCTACTACCTCATCGCTTACACGCATTTGGACATCAACCGAGATAATTCTACTTGCTTGTTTGGGGACTGGGGGCCCTGCCACCTCAGGCCTACTACCTCATGTAATTATTTTTTAATCCAAAATATGTATTTTGTAAGTGTTTATATTTTCTTAAATAATTTAGCTATTATTTTAGTTTTTAATCTAAGAAAAAACTATTACTTTAAATATATTAAGACATATATATTTTCTTTAGTCAACTGTTAATTTTTAAAGTTGAAAAACCAAATTTATATATGTATGATATGTTTATTACAAAAACCCATATTTCAATTAAATCAATGGGAAAATTCATGAATAATTTATTAATAATTAGCTTCAAAGTATAGCCTAATTATGTAATTACTTTTTTTAATTACTTCTATTCACATTCAATCCTAGAAAATAACTTAAGGCCCTATTCTCCTTCAGCTTGCTGTTTTTGGACCTTTTTTGAAAAAATTCTCATTTGAAAACGCAAAAAGATATTTGAATTTTGTTTTTTTTATTGAATTAGTAATGAATGAAAGAAAAAAAAATTTTTTTTCGCCGCGATACGAGGGCTGTTCAAAAAGTAATGAGACTTCAAAGTTGGTGGTGAAAAAAAAAGGTGTCGTCACGGCGGCCACGATTCCGGGTCTCCGGAGCGTCGGAAATGAAAAAAAAAATCGGGGTTATAATCAGTATAGATGTAATTCTGGCCCGTAGTAAAATAAAAATTTTGCGATTTTTTTTGACAAAATGGCGGTCACTTGAAATTACAAATCGAATTTGGACCCATTTTTTTTGTAGTTTAGTGTAAAAAAAAAATAGTAAAAAAAATCGCAAAATTTTTATTTTACTACGGGCCAGAATGGTGACAATTCTACGTCGATTAAACTTTGTTTCATCCAAATCGGTTCAGTAGAACTGGCGGAATCGTGGCCGCCAGCTCGAAAAACGTGGTTTCGAGATAAACGCGTTTAAAGTTTTGACTTCACATGCGTTAACATTAACATTGCTGGATAAAAATGGCCATATCTTTTAAAGTATTTCGAATTTCAAAAAACCCTCTTAGGGTTATATTCTTAAATGTCCAAGCTATAAAAAATGCAAAAAAAAAAGTCGAAAAAAATTTTTTGCTGAAAGAGAATAGGGCCTTAATTTAGTTCTTAGCAAATGCTCAACAAACGCGCCCATTTCAATTTGATTAAATTAAATGCGTTCAAAATATCAAATGAAACACACGATTTGCCAATTTTTCAAAAGAGAGAGACAGGGACAAGGTTAGAGCAGCAGGGAAATACAAAATATGGTGGCATATGCAAATGAGCTGCCAGGAAGCGGCGCACAAATCATTGAAAAATTGTCACCGACTTGCAACGCGCTGAAAAAAAGCAAACGAAGAAATAAAAAATAAAAGTAAAACAAACAAAGCACCCTACCCAGGTTTACCCTACCCCACCCCACTCCAGCTCACTTTACCCCACCCCACCCCTCGCGTCTACAGTCTATGCTGTGTCCTGTGTCCTGTGCCCACCATCAACGTGGCCATTAGTCGCAACCACGAACCGCATGCAAATGAAACCGCAGCACAGGAGGAGGCAGGAGAAGGAGAATAAGAAGGTGAAGGGGCAGGAGAAGCAGAAGGGAAAGGAGTAGGGGCAGGGGCAGGAGGAAGTTGCCGCGCATCCTGCCCAGACTCAGACTCAGACTCAAACTCAAAACTCGAAGGGGCGCAGCTGACGAATTGTGAAAAAAAGATGGCTGTATCTACACACACACACACACACACACACATAGTAGGGAGTAACTGGGTGTGGGTCTGTAACGGGAAATGGGTCCGAGTCCTGGGATCGGCGGCGACGACGACGGCGACGCTATAATTTTCTGCTGCGTTCACACGCCATCGTCGCATTTTTTTCATTTTCTTTTAAGTAAACATTTAAATTAAAAACATTTGCATATGCAGCATGTGTGTGTGTGTGTGTGTGGAGTGAGTGTGAGAGTGAGTGCATGTGTGGAGTGAGTGTGTATGGTCGTGTGTGTGTGTGTGTGTGTGTGGGCTGCGCTGATATTCAATTATGATACATTTCAATTGAAGGGCGCGACAGTTTTCAGATAAAATTCGTGAGTTGTGCGTTTTTTTATGACGTGGGCCCGAAAAAAACACAATATTGAAACGCCAAGAAAATTACAGTTATTTATACAGACAAAAACCATTTTTGGCATAAATAAATTGAGTAAATTATGAGATGATATGAATGAAAGTGAAAAAAACTGTATGTAAATTGAGTAAAAATAACATGACTGAAAAACAAATATTGAGAAAATCTAGAATTAATTTATTGCCTCACTATAATTATACTTGAGCATTAAATATAAAATAAAAACGAAAATGAAATCTAAAATTTATCTATAATAATTTTTATTAAAAACCGTAATTCAATCAAGCCTCAATTATTAATATATATTTTTGTTAATTATTTCCTATTTGCATACAATCAATTTTCACAATTGGCATTATCAGCTCATTTATCCTTAGCTCAACACTCAACGCATTTCACACTCGTTCACTCACTCGCACACTCACTCAAAACTCGCAGCAATTAACTCACTCAACACTCAACGGAACGTGGTGAGTTTTATCACGCAACGAAATGGAAATGAAACAAACCAGCAAGTAGAAATAAAATCACTCATGCCTATGGCTGTGAAAAAAAATGTTGTAAATAGCCGACGAAAAGTACAAAACACACCCCCTCCCAGAGCAGCCACACACACAAGCACTTCCGTATATGCACACATATGCAGTCTCACTCCATGGCAACAATAGCAACAACTAAGCAGACCAACTGTCAACAGCCCAAAAACAAAATGACGAATTTATGAACTTGTTTGCGCTCGCCAGAGCGAGACAACACCAAGTTCGACACGCGCTCAATTTGCCGGCCTCACTCAATTCGCTCAGTGTATGGCCATCTCGCTTACACGCATGTGCAAGCCAATTGTAGGCGAATATGCGCTCAACTACTGAGTGTATGGGAATTTCAAATTGGAAAACCAAAAAAAATGAGCATGACTTATGTCGACGTCGCTGTCGCTGCCGCGGTCGCTGCATTGGAATGCTGTCGCTGCAGCAGCAGCAGCGTATACAGCATATTGCCTACTCACTCGCACGCTCATTGCTCATCGTTATCGAAGCTCGTGCTGTAGTTGTTGTTGCTATTGTTGCTGTTGTTGTCTTGCCAGCTTGTCTGTCTGTCTCTTGCGGTTAACCGCTTTACGTTGCGTGTGGAGCTTACGTGAGCGCTTCCACAAAACTTTGGCGCTTGGCGAGCTGCGTAAAGTTGCGACCTCAGTGCTGTCAGGTATTTGGCGCTTGCCGCGCAGAGCCGGACAAATGGGCACAAAGCAGACGAAGCACACAGACAAAACGCAACGCAACACATAAAAGTGCCTTAGATTCTCACGTTAGTCCGTTAAGTTGCCGTAACGTCACGTAAGGGCGTAAGACTATTTTTAGCGTTACGTCGCCGCTGGTGTTGAAAACTTTTGCCGTAAGATCGTCAGCTGTGCGCATTGGGGAAGGGGAGGGGAAGCAGGCAACGGGGGAGAGAGAGACAGAGAGAGGGAGGTGGAGGTGGCACTCGCACTTCGGGCTTGTTGCGAATGCGTTTACATGGCAAAAAGCAAATCGCAGCCGCCACAAATTCATTCAATGGTCAGCTGTGCGACTGTAAAGCGGTTTTCTCGGCAAACGCAAAACGCAAAAATATCGCAACAACTAAAAACATCGCAACAACTTCAAAAAAAAACATCGCAACGTCGCGCGTCGTAAATTAAAGTCGAGTTTTTTGTGTGAACAATGTGTGAATAATAAAACAGTTGTCAATTGATTTAAATTGAAAATAAAGATTTAAAAATTAAAATAAACAAAAAAAATTAAAAATGCTTTTAAGCAATCAGCCGGCAAATACAAAGCCACAGCAGCCGTCGCCGACAACGCCACAAAGCTTCAAATCGAAGCTGCAGCAACAACTCGCCACCGCAGCAGCAGCAGCAGCTGCCGCCACAGCGACAACAGCAACAGCAACAACAAATATTGCCAACGGTCACAGCAACAACAACAACAATAACAGTCATCATCTGAACAATCATCATCTGAATAATCATCATCAGCATAACATTTCCTTTGCCACGGATTTCTCAATTGCCGCGATTATGGCGCGCGGCGGAAACGCCTCGAGCGGCCAGTCGAGGGAGCCATCGGAAAGGAGTCTGAGTGAGTAGCTAAAGTAATTGAGAATTCCTCCCCTCTTCTCTCTCTCTCATTTATTCTCTTTCGATACATCTACTCTGAGTATATTAAGAACAAACATCTGCATACATAACGAGACTCTGATGGGATTTAGATAGTTCTATTCCTATTAGTTTAGTAGTAGTTGGATTAATTATCTGAATTAGTTTGAGATCTTTGACTATGATGTATTTAGGGCCGTTTTTTCAATGTACATACATATAAAGTCAATTTAACATTTTATAACAAACAAAACATTAATTTCTACACATTTTATTATTTATATATTGAAAAAACGAACCTTAGTTAATATACAAATATAGAAAAAAAAAGGTCCAGCTTACCCTAACAACAGCAGCTTTCCCATATGCCTATTTAGATAGATTATTAATAATACAATGAGACTTTTTCTTTTAATAACTGATGTACTTTGCGTTTATTTAGATCAGTTATAGTTATGTTAATTGTAGAAGTATCTTTATAATTTACTGATGGGTTTTTATATCTTTTAGAAATATTATTATTGTTATAGAAATATTAATGAGTTTCCAATTTACAGTAGATTCGCAACTAATTCCTTATATTTATATTTCTTAAAACCCTTGACAAAATCAATTCAAATCAATTGAAATATGATCTTTCAGATCAGTTTGTTGCTGGATTTCAGTTTGTATTTGTAGAAAATAAAAGAACTAATTCAAATATATTTAAAAATTTTAATAAGAGAAGCAGTTGGATTTAATTTTTGGATTGGTTTTTAATTTTTGGAATCAGTTTTTTAATTTAACTTCATGATTACAGTTTTATTGGGAGTTATTTCTCTCATTTCTTATTGGAAATCTAAATGAAACCTGTATGAATTCAGGTTAAATCAGTTAATGTTTATATTTTACCCAACAATTTATGCTACTAGTAGTTATTCTATATGAGAACATCAACATCAGTCGAAATTGATCGAAATATGAGGACATATTCATTGATTTAATCTCCTCTTAAGAAGTCAACAAACCTTCCATATAATATTCATTAGGTTAACTGAATTTAAAAAACTCTACACCCAATTCAATAATATTCATTAGGTTAACTGAATTTAAAAAACTCTACACCCAATTCAATTCTTATGAATCTCTCCAATAACAACTGCAAATCCAAGCAATCGTATTTCTGCTTAAAATTTTTTATATTCTGCTCTATCAGCTAATTTTATTCGTTTATTTGTATTTATGCTTAATTTTGTATCGTCAATCGATCAGGTGTGAAATTTTATTTCCTGTTTTGCATTTTGGTTGCCAAAATTGATGGGTCCAAAAGTTCCCTGGAGTATTCAAAGATTTTTATCAACAGAATTTTATTATCATATGAGTGAATAAACCAGAAATTTGTGTATCTCAAATATTAAATTTACATTTAAATTAATTTAGCCGATAATGAATTCTGTAATTTCAATTAATCGAATTAAATGCCGTTACCGTTAAAAAATAACGTTCAGTTCATAAAATTTGAATGAAATGAAAAAGCTAAGCCTATTTTTTATTCTTATTCAAATGAATTATACTAGGGAGCAGAACTTTTAATATTCGCAAATAAAAAAGAAATGGGAACCGTTCAAGTGTGTAGGTGTTCTTGTTAATCCCACAATAGAATTAGAAATACCTACAAAAACTGCTTAAGAATTCTATCAAATAATATTTTATTGATTTCAATAGAAATTGGGTTTGGGAACTTAAAAAGTTTATTTAGATCTGTCGAACATAAAAATGTCACTCTATTCAAACAAAAATATGATAACTATTATTTTCAGTAAAAATATATTTTTAATATTTTGATATCTGACAAAATATTCAATACAAAAATCGAAATATAAATCCCACTATACAAAACATATATTTGTTGAGTTTATGAGAGTTTTAGTTTATAAATACAGTCGAACTTCCCTAACTCGAATCACCATTATCCACGAAATGAGTTCGAGTTAGGGAAGTAGAATTGTATGAATTTGTCTAGTATTGCCACTCGATTTTGTTCGAGTTAGAGAAACTTCGAGTTAGGGAAGTTCGACTGTATATTGTAGTCCTGTAATCAGGATCAGAAATTATTTTTATATTCTTAAATGTTGTAATCATTCAGCTGTAAATATATAATATGAAAGAGTATTTTTATTAGTGAGTGAAAATCATATTAAATAAATTATTAAATTTAAAATTTTTCTTGCATAGTTTCTTATTTAATTAAACATATGTTTAGGTGATTAGATCGCCCGACAAATCACGGAACTACACAAAATTGACGAACAGAAGGAAAAACCGAATAATTTTCCCAAACGAGTTTTAGTCACAACTTGTAGTTTGGACGATGAATATTTTAGGAAAACATCAAAACATAATATTTAGTGCCAATAAATCAAATGAGATAAATGTATATGGTTTTTAATTATCGAAAACAGCAAAGTTACTTACTTAATTTTAATCAATCAATCATTTTAATTAACTTAGTGGCAGAAAATGTATTAAAATATTTAAATATATTTATTTGTTCAAAAATACTTTAAGCAAACACTTTAATATATTTTATTTTATTTGTATGCAATTAATGCTGTTAAAGTAATTAAATGATTCTATTACAGTATTTAGCTTGACACTTGCCACCAAATGTGGCACAGTTGCATTTGAGATGTATTTTATTTCATTTTTTATGTACAATACTCGTGTGTTTGCATAAATTGCATATTGATGACAATGCAACGTTGATGACTTGATAATTGCGTCAAATGCGCGGGCAATAAAATAATCAAAGCCCATTTGAATGCAATGCGAGTGAAGGGGCGTGGCATTGTCTGTCTGTTCGTCTGTCCGACTGTCTGTCTGTCATGACAATCACATACAGACACACACGCAGATATAGAAACACATTAAGATATACATCTACATGTATATAGTATACTATTTAGATGCCATAATTGGCTGCAGTTGGCACCGCCAAATCGACCCCACCCCCAATTGCAATTCAACAGCGAAAAACAATGGAAATATAACAACAACAACAACAATAAGAACAATTGAAATGACAACAGGCACAAATTAACATATGAAATTGCATTTCGGGGGCTGAAATAATTGAATTTGGCGTATCTGTATCTGTGAAATGCATCTATGCGTCATCGTCATTGCCGCATGCAACACGTAGTTGTTGTGTTGTGTTGCATGCCGCTTGATAACTCTCTTTCAACTGTGCTGACTCTCCCTCTCTTTTTATGTCTGTCTCTTTCTCCGTCTGTTTGTAGGTCCCTTGTCGGTGGAACGTTATTCAACGCAGGATGCGGACGATGATGTTGACGTTGATGTTGTCGACTGCAGCGACTCCGAGACGTCAGCAGCGACGGCAGCAGCGGCAGCCGCAGCGGCAGCAGCAGCAGCCCAGCAACATGCACGTCATGCATTGCGTGTTGCACAGCAACAACAACAGCAGCAACAACAACAACAACAGCAACAGAGACAACAGCAACAGACACATGCCCATCATCATGCAAACAAGCAACGCCAACAACACAATCAGCATCACAACAGCAACAATCACAGCAATCACAACAACAGCAACAGCAACAGCAAATCGAGCAGCCATCGAGGGCGTGGCACGGCCACACCAAGTGCAGCTGCAACTGGAGCTGCCACGCCCTCGCCGCCCCCGGGAGGTGGTGCAGGTGGTGGTGGTGGCGGTGGTGGCACCAACAGCCCCAACTCGCTGCCCGCCGAAGACGAGCGCCTGTCGCCTGAGGAGCCAGCGCAGGTAACGAAACGCCACAAAGTTAGCACAAATCCAATTCGCGTTTTCCCCCTTTTTAAGTACACTCAGAAAAATATGACAACCTGAAATTAAGTATGTGCTTACTTGAATTTATTCCGTTTTGTTTTAAAAATTTAGAATTTGTTCTTGAATTAAGTATAAATTTTATTTGTCATTCAAGAATTTTAAACTAGTAGGATTCGATTAATTAAGACTCAAAGTAATCCCAAAGCGTACTTAAAATATCCCAGAAATATGTTATTTTAAATTTTTTGGGATTGCGAGCTTGTAATTAGATTTTTGTTCTCAGTTTTGGAAATTGCGAACTCAGTCAGCTTGTTATACATATTTTAATATCCCCTGTTTAAGTACAGAAATCTTGATGATTTTTCTGAGTGTACCTATGACACGAATGGCACTAAGCTCTCTCTTTCTCTCTCCACATCTCTCTTCCTCTCCCACTCGTCATCATCATCATCATCTTCGTCTTCATCTTCGTCTCCTACAGCTGCCCACGCCCAAAATACTCGGCTCGTGCAATTGCGATGATCTCATGCCCGTGCAATGCCATCTGGAGACAAAGGAGCTTTGGGATAAGTTCCACGAGCTGGGCACCGAAATGATCATCACCAAAACGGGCAGGTGAGTTAACTTAATCCTCCTCTACTTCATGTTGTTCTTCTTTTTTGACTTATGCTGTTCATCAGGTGTAGCTCATGTCACGTGTCAAAGCAAATCTCTGAAGGAGTTGCATGACTTCAAGTCTCTTTTAAAGCTACAGAGTTGAATACCCCACAGTTTGATTACAGGATATCTAAAAGTCAAGCTCATTTGTATTTACCACATGCGAAAGTTTACTCAATCAAATTGTCGTTAAATACAAAAAAAATTTAGTTCTTCCTATAGTATTGGATATAGGGTATCTCCCAGTCGAGCATAGACTGTACAAATAAGTGACCAAAAATGTTGTTAAACTTAAATGAAAATTATATTTTTTATCCAACAAATTAATATATTTAAGAGAGTCAGCTCAGTCAATTTCCCAGTAGTTAGTATCATTTAATATTGAGCACAGGATATCCTTCGTCGAGCATTTGTAATGTATTCAATGTATCAATCAGTTTGTTTCCTAATGCACTTCAATTATTTATTGAAAACTCTCCTCTTTCTCACGTATTACTCAGCTGATACTTTCTTTTAATTTCAATTAGCCGCCTGGGGGAGCACATGCCATTGCCACAGCCCGTGGCTACAGGCAATTCCACATGTTGCCCGCCCCATCAATCGCCACTAATCAGATACTCAAAAATACCATCCTTGAACAATCAATTAAGAAAAAAAACATGAATACTCCGCCTTTCACTCACTACAAAACATGCGATTATTCACATTCGCATTCATATTCGTGAAACATATTCACATTCACATCCACATCGATTTAACTGCAAAATATCAGCGAGTTTTCGGTTAGTTTCTCATTACGGTTGCCGCTTTCCTCCCGGCTCTGAGCCCACTTCCTTTTCCTCCTCCTCCTTCTTCACTCATTCTCCTTCGCCTTCTCTGTCTCCTGCTCCACCCCTTTCTGCTGCTTGTCTACGCCCAATTTGATTGACAAGGCATCGAAATAATGTGCCGTCGATTTTCGATTTTCGATTAGCAAGCGAAAAACCCCCCAAAACTGGCGGCTGTTTCTTGTCAGCTGTTTAAAAGCTAACACACACATGCACAACACACACACACACACACACTCAACACTCACACACACACACGGCGATTGCTTAAACGGCTTTTCATTCGCAACTCAACAAAGTCGACTTCAAAAATTATTGCTTTGACGATTTTCGTGCGAATGTCGTGTAAACTGCGAAATGCGAATGAAAAAGACCACAAAAACAAATTGAGAATTTACCAAAACCATAATGATAGACTACAACATACCCTGTAAACAGTAGCTATAATAGCAAAATATATAATTGAATACAAATTAATTAATAATAATCAAAATACACTGATAAATATTTCAATTATATTACTTTAAATTACTAACAAATACCGATACCGATAGTCCATACCCTGTATTTTTGTTCTGTAAAATAATATTAATTTTTCTAATTTCTCTATAGTAAACTCGATTGTGTTCCTAATTTCTAATTTATTTTCAAAGTGTTTTACATTATATTATATTATTTTCCAGCGTTAGCCTTATACCCCCTTTAGTAAATTTTGATTTACAGGCAACCAAAGAGCGATATGTGCATGAAACATAAATTTCAGCATAGTTGTTATTGCTGTTGTTGTTGTTGCTGTTGTTGTTGTTGCTGATGTTGTCGTTGTTGTTGTTGTTCGCAGAGTTCGTATGTTGATGACATGCGAAATGCGCATTAGTCTTGACTCGAATATAACCCGGTAGTTAGGAACTGAATTCTCGTTCTTCTTCTGGTTTTTGTGCTTGGCAACTTTTGTTTGTTTGCTGTTTATTTTCGTATATTTTTTGCTTTGTTGTTAACCCCTTTTTTGAGGTGCCTTGCCCCAAAATCGGCCGTTCAACGCGCATTTGCGACACATTAACAAATTTACTCCTTTCGCTGGCTGCCATTCATTCGTTTGTGAAGGTCCTGGAGTTCTGGCTTCCTGACAGCGCCACAAAGTACAAATTGCAATGTAATAGCTGCCGATTGTCGCGCTAACAACACATTTGCATGTCCTTTGGCCTTACTTCCATTTCAGTTCAGTTCAGTTGAGTTCAGTTTATTTTTTTTGTGTTTTTATTTTTCTGTTATTCGAATGCGACTCTTGTTTGTTTGTGTTTATGTTTGTGTTGCTGGTGCTTTGTGCCCTGTAATTAGCCGAAAGGACTACGTTGGCAATGTCGATGCCCCGAGACTTATTTATTTACATTTGTGCGGGTTGGCAATGCAAAGTATACTCGTAACCCTTTTGTCTGATATCCATCTGTGTCAGCACATCGTTTGGCCAACGAACGGACGGACTGAGGGGGACGGGGGGACAGACGGGCGGGAATCAACAGCAGCAACTAACGGCTTTCAATTGCAGGTTGTGTTCGTTGAGTGATACCTTTTAAATTGCTAAAATATGGGTTGGATTCAAAAGAATAAAAGCTACTGTAATAAAAAGAGTGTAATAGCACTAGAAAAAAGAGGAAACTTTGAAGAATTTTAAAAAATATTGATAATTGAATATAAAGAATATAAAATTAAAAATTTGTAGATATATATTTATAAACAAATTAATCTATCAGTAAGCTTATGCTAATTAAACAAGTTGTTATTAACTAATAAATCAATTTAAGGAACATATTAGTTCAATTATATTTACATATATTGTATTGCATTCCGCCTACATAAGTTTAATTATTATGTAAGTTAGTTTCCACCTCTAACAGACTATTAAAAAAATTGTTAACGCCTTCACATATGGCCAACAATTTGGCAACATTTGTTGCAAGTGACGCGAGTCCGTGGCAAATGTTGCCAAAACATGCAAATGCGCATGCGTAGCGCACATCAAAAGAGAAAAAAAGGAAAAGACATGATAAAACATAGTGAAAGACCAAAATACATGATTTATGGTCATAAGAAATATGGGAAAAGGATCGCTGCTTCTTTGTTACCTGTTGCCTGTTGCCGTTGTTCAGTTGTCGATGCTGTTGTTGCGGTCATTGAGATAAAATATCACGTGGTTTTTGTGATTTTGTCACGCTGTCAGCGGTTTTCGTTGGCGGTTACAATGAGAATGAAGTCACAGGCGGCCCTAATTGTCCTGCCAAAGTCAGCAGGCGGCAATTGAGACCTTTGCTGAAGGGAAAGGGAGGAGAATACCGAAGAGAGGAGTGTAGAATGCAGAGTGCAGAGAGAGATCGTAGCGGGCAGTCAAGTAATGTTTGTCAATATTTTAGCGACAACTCTTCACGCATTTTAGGTAATTGTTTTCGGGATAGTCTCCGATCCGGGCTGGACAGTAGCTCTCAAAAGACGCGTAGCAATTGCAATTTTCATGCCTGAAAACGGTTCAAAACACCAGAAGTTGTAGCTGCCCCACAGAAGCAGAAACAACAACTTGAACAATAAATGAAATTTATTAATTTCTACCAATTTGTGTACAACTTCATTAATATTTCATTTTGGGGCAGCAGCTGAATTGTGGCCAGAACATTTATCATTCGAAGGACAACAATGAAACAAGTTAATCCCCTTTAGAAAGGTGCAGGATCAGGGACCATTAAAAGGAGTCTACAAGTTGGGATAGAGACAGAAACAGACACACAGTGTCCTCAAATAAGCATTAAAAACTAGTGACTAAGTACACGCAGAGAAACAGCTGAGTAATTAAAAAAATATATGTAACTATTAAATAATATTTCTGTATAATTATTATTATATTTTGTTTTTGCATATAACTTTAAAATATTTGTTTCATATTTCAACATTTATAGAAATTTATTTAGAGCTAAGAAAATTATTCGTTATGCCAGAGATGCATTTCTTAAGGTGGAAATATGTTCGACTGCATATCCACCTATCTTTTCTGCGAGTGTACAACCAAATTATGAATTAATTAAACAATAAAGTCTAGACAGAGAGGCAGCGAATGAAAGAGTGAGAGGGAGAGCAAGAGTCATAGTTGGAGACCGACTGAAATGAACTGCGCTTCATATATTTTTACAAGAGGCGATAAGATCGGACAATTTAAGTTATGGCAGTTATGCAACCCTCTTAAAAAGGGAACTACATAGAATTAGCATTTAGTTGCATTTATTAACTCACCGAGCTGGCGGCTTAATTTGCTGGAACTAAGGTGTTGATAATGAATGCGAGGCACTGTATAGTATATAGTATAGTTGCAGTTGAGTTTAGTTCCCCCCTCGCCCTCCCCGGAGGCGGAAGTGCGGATAAGTTGCGGCTCATAAGGCCCCGGGATATCCGAGTATAACTAGAACTGGCCGCAACTCTAATTGGGCGTGGCAAGAAAGCTAATTGAAAGTCGGCAAAGACCAGAGTCCACTCAATATATATATATATATATTGAGTGCTGGGCAACCCTCCTTTCTCAAATGGTGTGTAAACTTCATAATTGTAACCTTTGGCACCTCAACGCAGCGCAGTCCGAGTGAAATGAGTGAAAGCCATTTCCCTAATTTTCCCATAAACAAATACATAAAATCCACACTTAGACGCATAGCAAAAATAACAGAGAATAAAATTACAAAAAAATGAAGAAAAATAATAACAAAACTGTGCCACGCCTCCCACACCTTCAACCGCCTCCCCGAGTGCTGTGGGCGTTTGTGGGCATGGCCCGCAGGCAGCAACGTTGCTGAGTTGCCTCGTAAAAATGTATGTAAATGTTTGAATATGATTTACGACATTTCCGCCAGCAGCGAAAACTGCCAAAAGGGGGGAGGTGAAAAGGGAAAGGAAAAGGGCAGCAGCAGCAGCAGAGGGCGTGGCAGTTAGCTGAGGGGCGCATTTGGCATTTTCACACATTTATGGACACATTAGCATGTTATCAAAAGTGTTAGAAGCTTTCTTTGAGCTGGACATTGAAGATACAATATATTTGGATGGATAGATTTCTTAGCCAGAGTTGCCAAAGTCAACGTCAAGCACGAGTGCATTGCCAGAGATGCCAGCTGGGCGATAAGAGCCGCAACAATGGTGCTAATTGTGGCATGCAACACAGCTCGGCTGAATCGCCTCGTTGACAGTTATTACTTTGGCAAATAGTTGGCAACCCTGCACAGAAAACAACAACGACAACGACGACAATACATCATGGCGGCCAAGTGCATTTAACACGCCCACATCGCATGAATATCTCCGTCGTCTACTTCGGGTACTCGTTCTGCTTGTGGGCGCAGCCAAATGAATGTCTTTTGTGGTCTAGGGAAACGAATAAAACTCAGACGGAAATCATGATCACAAGTATTTACTTAGTACATGTATCTATGCTAGACATGACATTAAAGCTTCATTATTATCAATTACTCATTATTATTACAATTATTATCTGGCCTGTGATTTATGGCTTTGCCTATCACGATTTATGAGGAGAAAAGGTTGCAAATTGAGTATTGATCATTTCATTCATAATATTCATGCAAATATTCAACAGAATGCATATTTAAAACATGCAAAAAATATATATGGATTTGAAATTAAATGTCTGCATATCTATTTAGCGATCTTTCAATCTATCTATTTTGTTTGCTCTCGATATAATTTTACTATTTCGAAAATTCAAAGTTTTGAGACAAAATATATAAAATTTCCTTCCAAGGATTGTTGTTCTACATATCTTTATTTCTAGCTATTTATTTATCTAAATTTCATTCCTTTGATTCTAATTCAGTCAAAACTTCATAGTAATTCGTGATTCTAATTCAGTCAAAACTTCATAGTAATTCGTGCTTTGATTTCCATGTCAGTTTTTTATTTTCTTCTCCCTCTCAGTTCCCTTAATTAGTGGATGATTATGACAAATGTTGCAACATTCATTTACAACTCAACTAAAAGCAACAAACACAACCATAACCACAACAAATGTGTGTGCTTGCTTCATATTCTGATATAAAAATGAGACCCGAAGATAAATGACAAAAACTGGGCTGGGTCATTAGCGTCATTTACACTTAGCTGGCCACAACAACAACAACTACAACAACAACATCCACAACAGTTATATGAGGTGTTGTTTCAGGTGGGGTTTCAGAAACAAATTCGTCGCGGAAATGTGTCAAAAACGTGCTAAAGGTCATAAAATTAAATATGCGTCTTATTTACATACAACCCTCGCCGGGCAATAAAAAAACCTGAGCACGATTCGTTTTTGGGGTTTTTCTTTTGCTTTATTATGTTTCGCTATAGTTCTCTTTATATGTTGATTTCATGTAATGTAACGCTAACATTTCCTTTTCCCCTTGGTCTACTTTCAGGCGCATGTTCCCCACGGTGCGTGTTTCGTTCTCGGGTCCCTTGCGCCAGATTCAACCCCCGGATCGTTACGCCGTATTGCTGGACATTGTGCCGCTGGACTCGCGACGGTATCGCTATGCGTATCACCGCAGTTCCTGGCTGGTGGCTGGCAAGGCGGATCCGCCGCCTCCTGCCCGGATTTACGCCCATCCTGATAGCCCGATAAGTCCGGAGGCGTTGCGCAAACAAGTTGTCTCCTTCGAGAAGGTGAAGTTGACAAACAACGAGATGGATAAGAGCGGACAGGTGAGTTCAATTCTGTCACTTGCTCCCTGTCAAATGGGTCAAAGGTTGTCGGCATTTGGGATATTGACACAGTGTCTGGGGAAAGCAAAATCGATAGACGACGGATTTAAAATTTGTTTGAAATTTATTTGGGCTACAAATTGGCATTATTTGAGGATAACTTCAGAGATTTTTATAATTCAGTAGGCATTGAATTCTCAAAAAAATATACATTTTATAATTTATTATATGAAATAATAAAACTAAAATATATGACTAAATAATTGAGTGAACTCCGATCTGTAGAATGTTATTTCCTTGCAAGAAATTTTATATAATATGATTGGGGATTCAATTCAAATATCAATGGAAAAGTTTTTTAAATACAACTCTTATTAAGCTTTTAAACAATTTTCAATAGTAGAATTAATTTTCAACTGTTGAAAAAGATTGTTGGGGTCACATATGAGTCACTTTCTAGTTTCCTTAGACACTTTCATTTTGCACCCCAGCAAAACTGAGAAAATTCACGGGAGATTTTCTGTTATTATCAAGCTGAGCATTTTTCTTAAGCATCCTTGGCCACAAAAAAAATGAAAAAAAAAAGGAAAAAACATTTATGAATAATTTAGGCAAAAGACAAAAGACGTAAAAAGCGGCGACTGGGCGGGCATTGTTTGTATGTTGACGGCAGGGCAGTCAGTGAGAGAGAAAGATAGAGAGAGACGGAGAGATAGAGAGAGAGAGAGAGAGAAATAAGCTGTCATACATGCGGTATATGCAAATTCCAAAGAATGAATGAAAATTGTTGGCAATTTGGTGGCAAATGCAAAATGCGCGACCAACACTCACACACACACACACATACACGCCCTGTATATACCCTTTATATAATTGTATACCAAGCTTATGGCATCTCTCGGAAATCCTCTCTTGGAAGTGGCGACGCTCTGTTTACGAGCCAGCTACCGTTTTTATCGCCACCATAAAGGATGCTGTTGCCCCCGAAAAGAAAAGCCGTCAAAACAAACGCCGACTACTTTTTATTGTTGTAAATTTTTTATAAGACTCGAAGAAGAGCAAACGAAGGATAAAATAAGAAATAAAAATTTGGCTGTTTTTGTTGTTGTTGATTTCTTACAGGTCGTGCTGAATTCGATGCACCGATATCAGCCACGCATTCATCTGGTGCGTCTGAGCCATGGCCAGAGCATACCCGGCAATCCCAAGGAGCTGCAGGATATGGATCATAAAACCTTCGTGTTCCCAGAGACGGTATTCACGGCCGTGACGGCCTATCAGAATCAATTGATTACCAAATTGAAAATCGATTCGAATCCGTTCGCAAAAGGATTTCGCGATTCGTCGCGTCTGACTGATTTTGATAGGTGAGTTTTATTCTGCGACTGCAAACATAAGACATGAAAGACCCAAAGACCTCAACAGAACTATAAAAAGAGGGGAGCTCGAGTGCTCTTCGTCATACTATTTACTTAGAGTCGTAAGTAGTTGACCCAGCAATTTTATGAGGCTTGTTTGCTGATTTATGACCTCATTTACGATTGAACCTCGGCTCGTTTCGGCTTCCTTCTGTTCTCTTCTTTTACTTTTTTAGTCTGCTTAACCTTACAGTAGTTGAAGTTGCTGCTGATTAGCGAAAATGTGTGAAAGTCCGCAGCAAATGTCGTAAAAATAAAAGTGGAAACTGTAGCAGAACCGAATGGATTTCAATTAGTTATTGTTTAAAGTGGAGTCAAAGGAATTATTTGGAAAATGTTTTGAAAGATTTGTGAAAATTTCTTATAAAAGAATCAGATGAATAATAGATTATGTTTCGAAGATAATCTTTCCATTGAAAATTGAATTAAAATTAATATCTTAATTTCATGGCGACTGAGATCTATGAATAATCTAAAATGAATTTTGATCGCTGATGAATAAAATTATTCATATTATTTATTTTATTTATCGCAAAATAATTAAACTATATTGTACATTTTGTTTGACTAATTTAATCATAGGTTTTCTTTTATCTCATAAATTGTATTAGTTTGTGTTTTTAATTTCTTAATCATGTATAAGTTGTCTCCTCAATAATAACTCAATTATTCGGACTCTGTGGGCCTTATCTTTAGATCGAAATGCAAATAGATATGTTTTGGCACTTGTGGCAACATGTTGCATATGCGGGTTGCTCGCAGGACATTCAAAAAACGTCAGCAACTTTTTGACTCTGTCCAACTCTTTATTTTTTGGGATCCAGCCCTTTTTATTTTCCTTATTCTCTTTGCTCGCGAGACGACGGCCAAAGACTTCAGAAGTGTTGCAAGGCGGCGGCTACGTGGACTTTTAAGACAGCAACGCAGTCGGACAGTCGGACAGTGAGACAGTCAGACAGCAGCAGCAGCAACATGGCAACAACAGCAACAAGAGGCAGCAACAAGAGGCAACAACAACAAGAGGCAACATTCAATGTTTTTAGCCGGCACGGCGGCGTCTTAAGTGGCGTAAATTACAGATCGGCGCTTTTAACTTTGAAGCCGATTCGTACATGAAATGAAAACACGAAAATAATGAGTGAATGTTGCTGTTGTTGTTGTTGCTGTTGCTGCTGACGTTGTTTAGTGTCGGCAATTGGCAGTTACTTTCAACGTAATTATGTTATTGCTCATTGCGGTGCCTCCGTGTGCTGCAGCAACAAGTTACTCCCATCTCTCTCGCTCTTTCTCGATCCCTTTCTCTCTCTCCAATTGATTCATACTTATTTCTTTCCTCTCTTCTCTTTTTTTAGAGATCCCATGGATTCGTTCTTTTTCGATCAACACATGCGCGCTGCTCCGCTGCGATTCTTTCCGGATCCGCTGATGTCGCAACTGACGCCGCAGGAGGCGGACGCCGCCTCGCTGGCGCTGCTGGAGAAGGCCCGCCAGCACTTGCAGATGTTCGGCCGCTCGCCGTACACGGAAATGCTGCTGCCGCATCTGTATCAGCGCGCCGCGCCGCCCGCACCGCCGCCCTCGGCCCTGGGCGCCTTTCAGCTGGGCATGTGGCAGCAGCAGTGGCCCCAGCTGACCGCCGGTTTCCTGGCCAGCGCCAATCAGCAGGCGGCCTTTGCCGCTGCCGCCGCTGCCGCAGCTGGCGCCAGTCGCACTCCACCACCCACAATAGGAGGCGGGGGAGGAGGAGGAGGCGGGGGAATAGCACCACCAGCGCCTGCCACGCCCACATCGTCGTGTGGATCGGCGTCACCAGATCTGCGGATCAAAACGCAGCTGGGACACTATCCGCAACGCTTCAGTCCCTACCAGGTGCCGCAGCATCCGCAGCCGCAGTCCGCCTCGTCACCGGCACCGTCGACGCGAGCCGAGAGTCCCTAAGTGGGGCAGGTGGCTCCTCATCCTCAGTCGCATGGAATGTATGTGCAATGCCCGAACATGTTTGTAAATAACCCTCGAGCCCCAAATTCACAAAGCTGTGTAGCTAAACATGTTGCAGCAACATGTTGCTAACACTTAACTTAGTAGTTCGTTTATGCGCCGCAAACTAAACGTGATAAGGAAGTTGTTCAAGCACATCGGAATTGTTAATTTAGAATCAACTTAACATAAATCACAAATAATAAAATTGAAGTCCATGATAATAAGTTAAACATATATTTTCTATTAATTCCAAAAATATATGGACAGCAGCTAAATAAATATTGCAGATCCTAGAAAAAATATCACCATAAAAATTAAAATAAATAATTTAAAGCTTTTTACATTCATTTTACCATCACTTTTAGTTAATTTTCCCAGCCAATTTCCTTTATCACGTTAAGCTGCGCATAAACGAGAATAAACTTTATATATATGTACTTAATGTAGTTTTTAGCCCTAGCCGTGTAACAGTATTAGTTAATTTAATTAGGCTTAGCTTTAGTGCAAACAATTTGCTTGTGTTTTCTATTGTATATTTATGTTTTTGATTTTATTTTTATATCATTTTTTATTTTTTTTGTTATTCAACTTGTTCCTAACTGCAAAAATATTGTAAAAATTCCACGCTAATTGTACACTTTGGAAACGCCCAACACTCCTCAAATCGGATCAAAAAATGCAATAAATAAAAATCAAAAAAACAAAACAAAGAGCGAAAAAACAAATGCAAAACTATTTAAATTATGTGCAAAAATAATAATAAACAATTTATAACACAAAAACAAAAGCAAAAGTTATTCGTTGTTCGTTGTTGGAGTTGATCAAAGTATCTGAAACAATTATTAATGATGATGATGGGAAGAGTCGCCAAACAAAATGCAGTTGCAGTTGCCGTTGCAGTTGCACGTGATGCGCAGTCGCGCGTGGCAGCAACGTGGGGCAGACAGAGAAGCCGACAGAGAGACAGAGAGACGGACACTGACATTTATGCCTCGAATGCCGAATGAAACATAATTTATAGAATTTTGTGCTCTTTATAAAAGTCGAATTAATTACAAAGTCCGTGTTTAGTGCCATAGGCATTTCATACTCCTATCATATCATTTCCACCTTTTTAGGAAGATAGACAGAGTAGGAAGAGTTGGGGGAGTCAATGTATAGGGTTGCCAGTTGTTGTTGTTGTACATGCAATCAACTATGAATACAGATGATACAAGTCAAGATTGGGGGGAGGAAAGAGTTAATGTTGCAGTTGCAGTTGCACGCGACATGCGTCATCAATTTCTAATGATGTATGTCTTCAGCATAGACATTTATTATTAATTATTGTTGTTGTTGTTGTTGCTGTTGTTGTTAGTTAAGTGCAGACATTAGTTATTAATATTGTTAATGCACTTTTTAATTAGTTGCTAAGCCAAGATAAAAGCGAAATCAGAGTGAATAAGTTGAGTGTGGAATCAGCTGAGAGCTGAAGATAAATAATACAATTTAAAAGAAAAGGAGTTGAGAATGTGAGACTGGCAAATACCCTGTATTTGGGTAGACTTAGATAGATTTTTATAAAATTCATCGGCGATTTAAATGTAATATGTGATGTGCCAAATCATTTAATCAGATGATTTGAATAATGCTCTGCTAAAAGATACCCTATATTACAGACTAATTTCAGGAATTTTTCTGGATAATACAGCTAGACTTTGAAGTTCATCCTAAACTTAAATGTTATAAATAAGTAGAAATCTTTTATTTTGTTACTAAATGTATTTTTAAATTAAGTTTATTTATTTTGCTTTTACATGCCAAACTTTTCTTATGTAATCGCATTTCTTGAATTTCGTGAATTTGTTTCAATTACATTTCCTGGTTATTTTCAATGCAATTTACAACATATTTCAAATCCGTGCTGTCAATCACAGGTAATTATAAGCCAAACACAGAAGGAAAGACCCTAGCATATGGTGAGTATTACTCGGAATATTAATAACTTAATTTTCGTGCCCATAGGCCACGAAACGGCAGCACAGAGAGAGATTGGAGGTGGCACGGCATTTAAATCTGACTTATATAAGAGGGCCAGGTTGGGTTTACCTGACCCAACCAATAACTAACTAACTAATAATTATACACTCGAAACTTGCAATTATAAAATCATTTTTTCGACCAACAAACAAACGTTGGAACAACTTTCAAAATATCTTAATTAACCACTCTTGGATTGACCAGTATTATTTAGTGTTTAGGCCTCGTTTAGAGAAGTCTGTGAGAAAGTGTCATGTTTCTATTAAGTATTTATACAAAGTGTAGAAATTTGAAAGTGAAATTGTCAGTTATGAAAACTTTTAATTAGCAGTTGTAACATTTTTAATTGGTTACATTTCATTGGGCGTTTATTTGTAATGTTTGAAGTAATTAAACTAAAAGTGAAAGAATATATATTTTCAGTGTAATCTATTCTTCATTTAACTACAATACATCTTTTCTTTAATGCAGATTTTCCTTGAGAGCATTTGCAACATATTCCACCAGATTTTATACTCTCAAAGTCGCCGCAATAGAATCTGATGGAAACACGTAGCTGACATTATAAATTCAAAAGTCTCTCATTCCAAAAAGATACACAGATAGACATGGACTATGGGGCATGTAGATTAGCTGCAATTTTCTCACTCACTGCGACAAAGTCGTACACAAATTATCTCGCCACTAAAAATTTGCCTAATTTCGAGCATAAATATGAAACATCTTATCATAAGGGACCGATCTATGGCCCAGGATATCTTTCTAGCTGCCCCAGACCCATCGGCAACCTTTTTTCTACTCCCTCTCCCTCTCTTTCTCTCTCCATCTCTCCCTCTCTTTCTCGCTATCGTTGCTGACTAATTTTTGTGTATTTTGTTAAAAAGAAACAAAAAACAAAACACCCTCAACATGAAATTGGTAGCTAAACCTGAACAGGCGCTAACAAATTTATGTCTTCTTCGGGCTTAGACAACGCAAAAGGTGCCACTAAATTAGCTGAAGAGCGAAAAAAAGAGAGAAGAACGTGGTGAGAAAGGTGAAGGCAAAGGTAAAGGTAAACGCCGCTCAGCTCATTACACACAATTTGCAGTTAGGTGCGAGCATATAAATTTCCTCTACTCGTAGTCCTGTTTCGGGCCTCGTCTTATCAAAATTATGCAGACTTTTATCTAAATTATTATTTTGTGCTGCTTTTTTATTTTGTAGCTGAAGGCGATTTACTATAAATTGTATTGCTGGCCTGGATTTTGGCATTAATTCATGGAGAACAGCTAATAAAATAACAAAATTAACAAAATGATAGTTTTAAAATTTTTTTTTAGTTCTACGGAAAGTGGAAATAAGGGATTGTATGAAAATGACAATTATAATTTTCTCATATGCAATTATCAAATTACTTACGACAACTGTCTATTACACCTCAGCTTCTTGGCTTGATAAGGAATTTAGTACAGTAAACTCTCGCTAATGTCTGCGTTAAACATGACGTGACAAATAAATGCCCGCATTTATATAAAAAGCTATATAATATAATTTCCAGAAGTTCAGCAAATTATAGTGCAACTCCATTTAACATGGCCAATTGTGGACATTTTAATTGTGCGGACTGCTTTTCCGAGGGGGCGTGGCATTCGCATTAGCTACGAACACGAGTTTAATTATACCATTAATTTTATTCAATTTATTAAAGCAACATGAAAACAAACAAGCGTCAGCTTGTCAAATAACAGATACATCTACATTTTACCAGGAATTTATGAATTTGCCAATTTCTTGTTCATTCAAATCGCTTTTGAAATAAATACAACAATTTGGCGTGTGTTTAAATACGAGTAGAGATGACAATGTTCAAGATCCAAAATGGTTCTTTTTACAAAGGGAAGATAATTGAAAAGATATTCTGATAAAGTTAGTTAGTTATAGAAGCATAAGTAGCAATTCATCGCTATGTGCTGCCATCTCTAGAAGGCGTACAAATAATGCAAGTTTTGCTGGCACATATTAAAAGCACCTAAATGGCTTTCTGTATGGTAATTATGGTAATTTTATTATATGTACATATATGTCTGTGTATACAAAGTAAAAGCCAAAGACTTTAACAAGCCACATGAAAGTTGCTATGAAATTAATTTTCCAACTTTAGGATGAGGGGTGGGAGGGAAAGGAAAGGGAAGGGAGGGGAAGTTGCAATTGTGAATTACGTTAAAAAGCCTCCTCGTCGCGAGGCGTTTATATTGTTGTTGTTGTTGTTGTTGTGTCCAGAGCACAAACAAGCGATGCCTACATCACACTTCAACACAATCCGGCAATTTCATCGAATGCCATTACAGGGACAGAGGGGAGTGGGGAAGGGGAGAAGTCAACCCTTTAACCCAAATGCATTTCACGTTACGCCAGTTGAAAATTTCTCCTGTGCAGGCATGCATGTACTCACTCTGTCTCGTTTCCTCTCTCGCTATCTCTTACTCTCTCACTCTCATACACACACACACACACACACACACACACAGTCTGCCTGTTTTGTCTGCATATTGAAAATTTGCATGTTTAAGCATATCCTTGCCAACACTTTCCATGCCGGCCATACTTGTACTCTCACATATGTACACACACATATGTATGTACATACACACATACTCCACATGGATTTGTGCAGAGGTGCAGCCAAAAGGAGGTTACGCTAAGAAAAGCCCCTTAAAGAACATTATAAAAAATTGTTCAGACATTTATGAAAAAATAAATATTTAATTTTATGATTAATACTGAAAGTTCATTTAGATTGATTAACTGTGTAATTAATAACTCTGCTAATCATATCTTTTGATTAAACATATAAAAGCAATTTTGTAACAAGATTTCGTCTGAAACTTTGTTGATATTTATTTTGATTTATATAAAATTATTGTTAGCTCAATAGCTTTCATTTTTTGACATTATTTTGTTATTTAACGTTAAATAAATGAAATAAATAAACAACCTCAAAACAATTCTAATATCTTTTTAAAATTAAACATTTAATTATATAGTGAAAAAATATTACATGATTTCTAAATACGCGTTTACAATCGATGCTAGGACTAGTCTTTAAAAATGTAATTGGAGAATTAAAATAAAGGCAATATACAATTAATAATTATAATTTTTTATATAAGCCCCTTTCAAATTAACGTCGAACTACGCCTTAGTCCTTGTCGGTAAAGTGTTGTAGGGTATGTTGTGGTTCGGCATGCCGGAAGTGCGCGCAGTTTAAAGCTTATCGCTGCAATTTAAGTTGCCCAAGGATATGCGCCGCCTTCAAGCAGGCAAATTCAACGGCAAGGAAAGAAGCAAACACTGAGGCAGAGGCTCAAGTAAAGCCTCAAGCTGAGTTACATACAATGTATCAAAGAAATAAAATATAATTTCAGTGCAAATTAGTTGCAATTTTGCGCACGGCGAAACGTTCAATGAACTCTCGAACTCTGCGCAAAACCTCCTTTGAATAATTCTCACTTCAAAAGAATAAAATATATCTTTCTCTGCTCAATTGTTGGTTCATTAAGTTTTCGACAAAACTGTCAAATGTGAAATGAATTGAAGATTGCGGCAAGAAGATACTACAAAGATGTCAGGCTGAAATATAAATGTATCTCTATATATGTACTTAATGTATCTTTAGACATATGGGCTAACTGTTGCGTGCCGATTGATCAGCTCGAGTCTTGGCATCTGTATCTGTATCTTTATCAATATGCGACAAAGTTTCATCATTAGCAGGCGACTTGCTAATGACTATTAATAAATGCCAAAAGTGTAAGTATTTCTGTGTATATGTGTGTGTGCATTAACTAAATGCAATGCTGCAATGAAAAATGGTTATTTCATGGCCAGAAACACACACATACACACAAGTATCTGACAGATACACACAACTCTATTGCTCACTTGGTGTTGACACTTGAGAAATTTGTAGCTCATCTTTTGCTGGCATATCTCGATGCTCAAAAAGGCCCTGGACAAAAACTGCAGACGACTAAACGGGCAAAGGGTGGTGAGAGAGATTGAGAGAGAAAGAGAGAGAGAGAGAGAGAGAGACAGAGAGAGAGGGAGAAAAAGGGAAAGAGAGGCATGGCAGCTTTGGCACTAATTACAAATACAAGCAGACGGAGACTGCAACACACATTTGCACATTTATTCGTATGTACAGAAATGTATCTTATAGAAACAAGTACTTGTAGCTGCTCAGCCTTTGGGTGGGCGTTGTGGGCGTTCCCTCAGCCAACTTAATTTGCCAATGCTTATTTTTGGCATTGCTTGTAATAAGACGTCAACGCTGTTTAAATCATTCTATCATATGAAAGTCATTGAAATTCATTCAATTTATTATGTGTAGCTGCCATAAAAGAACTTAAAACGGAGAATATTGTTATATAAATATATATCTGATTAATGTTTTTGCTAGAATTACTAAGAAAACTTATAAAATCTTCAAATCTCCTATTTTTAATCTCTTGCACTTCGCGTTCACATAAAATCTGTTCCGTAAATTCAACAAACTTAATTTTTCACATCTAATTACAAATAATTATAGCCCGATTTCCACATATTTCAAATCAAAAGCAGATTTATATATCTTTTATCATGGCTCACACCCTTCGACGAGCTATCAACTGATTTTTATGGCAACAGGTAAAAACAACAAATAAATAAAAGCAAATAATTCGAAAAAAATGGTATTAATTTTAGATAGATTCGTGATTTTTCCCATTTTCCAACTTTTCCTTATGGGCTGAACATTTTTTATGGTCTGTGAATTATGTGCGGCGAGGCATTTAAAAATAATGTGCGCCAAATTCGAATAAAACTTAATGTTAATCAGGTGCGAAATATGCGCGAACGGACATCAAAGTGAAAACTGACGCTGACGGGAAATAGAAAATCGAATGGAAAATCAGCGCGGCCCCCGATGCGGCCGACAGTTGCGGCGAATGTGAAATGAAAGCGACCTCGCAAAAAACTTGATGTCCAACAACGCAAAAGGCAACCGACTAGTTTTGAGTGAGTTCCAGAAAGGCGGCCATTTTGGGCGGCTCAAGCTCAGGCGCAAAGGAGAGCGCCAGATGGAGAGCGCGAGCGCGAGCGAGAGAGGTAGAGATGGAGAGCGACAGCGAGAGAGCGCGCACGCGGCTTTCCAGTGGGCGCATTCCAGGCCAGGCGCAAAAAAAGGGGAAATTCTGAGCACAAAATTGAGACTGTGTGTGTGAGAGTGTATGAATGTTTGTGTGTGTGTGTGTGTGTGTGCGTGTGCTAAGCAGTCAGATGATTGAGGGCGTTGCTTGGCAAAAATGGCAGACAATGTTGAAAGCTTTAACTACAGCAGCGCACGCACTGCCAAACAAGAGCGAGAGCTTGGGGTAAAAAGAGCGAGAGAGTGAGAGCGAGCAGCAGTTGTCGTTTGGGGAGGTGGAGTGAGTGCAAAATTGTGAGACATATGAAAACAAGATGGTAGTGCAGCGTGATGGCAACGAGGCAGACAACTTGCAACTTGTCCGTAGCTTGTTAACAATTGCAGCACTCAAATAAATGAGACCAACAACAAGGATCTGCTTTATGTGTGCGTATGTGTGTGTGTGTGTGTGAGTCAGAGAAATTAGCTTTGGCTGAGACTGTGTAAAAGCAGAAGCACAAGATGCGGTGGCGATGGAAGAGGGGAACGCAGGAGTTAGGGAAGGGGAAGCCCTTGTAACAGTTGCCGCGCTGCAGGCAATATACTTAATTAAAAGTCGCACGAGACAAAAGCCAAAAACGCAAAAAGTGATTAAAACAAGCAACACACTTTTTTTATTTTTGCTTTTTTTTTTGTATATTGTATGCCACAAGAGGCATGCTGCAACGGCTGCTGCTGCAACAACAACAACAACAGCAACAACAACAACAAGTAAGATGTGCTCTCTTTTCCCCTGCCCCTTTCATGCCCGCCTTTCACTTGCAATTGTTTGTCACTCAACAGCGTTGTCTTCCGACCTGCCATCTTCCATCTCTCTCTCTCTCTCTCTCTCTCGCTCTTGCCTTCTCTTTTTTTTGTATTTTGGGGCTACACATTTCACTTGGCACATCAAAGTGCGCAGTGTTGCTGCTGTTGTTGCTGTTGTTGTTGTTGTTGTTGCTGTTGTTGTTGCTGTTGTCGGTGCTGATTATTCACATCGATTGGCATTTGTGAAATTTCACGAATTGGCACTTTTAGCCACTTGGGTGGTTCCTTCTTTCTCTCCTTCTTTCTTTCTTTCTTTCGGCCGCCTTTCGCCTTTCTGCGCTAATTTTGTACACACTTTTCTTTTTTATTTTGGCTTATCATGTATCTGCTTTGCTTTAGATATTCGCGTTGTTGTTGCCACATTCTCCAAATTACATTGCAACCAATTGACAATTCGATTCACACGTCAAAGCGACTTTTTGTGTGGTCGCTGACAGTAAAAAAGCGAAATAAAAATCGGATCTAAGGTAAAAGCAAATAATTAAATGGGCAAGAAACACTGAGAAAAATGAGCAATGAATATACATATTTAAAAAATAAATAAATGATATATAAAAATGTAGGCTGAAATTATTAATAATAATAAAAAATAAGCTAAACTGTAAAATGGATAATAAATAATTATATTATTTAACTTTAATTTCATTATATATTATAATCTAGGAAAGATTAATGAAAAATAAATTTTAAGAATATTTTTAAGAAAAAAACAAAAAAAAAAAAAAAAAAAATTAACTTCACAACAACCGAAAACTGTCGAAAGAACTTTATTTTCTTTTCAATAAATTTAAATTATAAATAATTCTATGACAGAAATTAAAATCATAAAAACTGAAACTTGATATATTTAAAAAATATATTTTTACAATCAATAAAATTAATTTTTTAAATTAAAGTTTATTATGAGTCAGTTTAATATTTCTCGGAACAGTTTTCGATCTATAATACTATCTTGTAGATAGATATTAAACTCTTAAATAGCTCCGTTTGATGACTCTTCAAGTCTTTAACTTTGACCTACAACACCTGCCCTTTGCTCCCTCTTTTCAGCCACTTTCAGCCACTGAATCCCTCGTCGATCTCCCGGAGTTTTCCAGCTAAGACGAAGACTGTTACAGACCAGTGTTAAGGGTAGAAAAACTCCAAATTGTGAATGTAGGGCGCGTGTTCATTTGATCAACGAATATTATAGTTTCGTTTAAGGTTTAATAAATTACAAAATATTTGTTTAAAATGCGCGCAGACGCTGTGAAAAGACAAATTGATAAATGAATGCAGCTCCATTTAATTGATATGTGTTTTCTGAAATAGAAGTAGAATTATCCACCTGTTCCAGCAGTAGAGATGGCAATAGGAGAACATGTGTTTTCGCTACCACGAACGAATGATGAACTATCCATTGATGTCTATAAATAGTGACAAACAAACGTAAATCGTGTTGATTAATCGTGCAAAATTAGAGGCAACAACTGTAAAATGAAACATGCTGAGCAACTAACCAAATAAATTATTATTTATGTGAAAAACGACAACTGACAACCTACATAGAAAATGCGAGTATATCGAATATCAAATGCGCACATTTAATTATGAAAAATCTTTCAAATTGTTGTTCACGTTTATGTCAGTTTTGCGCACGGGGGAAACGCTGGAAATTTTCAAATGAAAAATATAGAGTTTTGGGCCACCCACAGTGGCTGCTAAACTACTATAAAGACCAGGGCAGCATATGAGAAGCTACGAGATACTGTGACTACTCGTAGCTTTGGATGATGAAAAATACTGTATACTCTTATAAATAGAAATGTGAATCCAAACTGTGGCTTGGTTTTAACACCGAAATGTAAAAATCGACAAAAAATGAATCGATTTGTCGATATATCTCCTTTATTACCGATATAACAAACCTCTATTACCGATATAATCAAAGTTTAGTCTAAAATCATTCTGCATTCAAATTTTCAATCTGAAGTTTAAATTCAAATCTGAATTTTTAATTTTTTGTCAATTTCTTATGTCATAGTTAGTATTAAACAATAATTATTAATTTGAATTTTGAGACGTTTAGTTTTATTGCAAAAAATCATGGTAGCTATGTCGAAAATCAGATCTACTTCAAGCTTTCACAGCTTTGCCAAATCTTATTCATTTTCCAAAAGGAATGTCATTTGATAATGGTTTGGTATCTAAATTTAATAATTAAATTAATTAAGTTCATAAATTATTAATGAAATAATTTTTTGCCTTAGGATATCGATTTTATCTTTTTTGAAATTTCAAGCATTTTTTAATGTTTAACTGTTTGAACGACAATTTCCCAACTCATATCCCAAATTGATGTTTGAAGATATGAAAGTAAATTTTAATCAGTCTTCAATCGCTTCTTAAATGTTCCATACTTTAACTCACAGTTAATGATGCCTTTCATACTCTTTCCAAGGATTTATATGCAGCCACAATGCTAATGAGCGTATCGAAATTTATGACATTCCAGCAACAACAACAGCTACAACAACAACATTTAAGCATGCAGTTATTGGTGTTGTTGTTGCTGCTGTTGTTGCATGCAACATGGGCCGCATAATTCTCACACTTCGACAGGCAAACGAGAAACAAATATAAATTGAATGCCGCCAAAGTTGCCGCGTTTTAGTTTCCCCTTCGTCTTCCCCTCCGTCTTCTCCTCCTCCCCATCCTTCTGCTTGCAACACACAGTGAAATGTCAAATTTAGTTGACAATTAATAAATTACGCGACTGGGCGCTTAAATGGCGCCACTTTAAGGGGAAGTTGGGTAAATTGGAGGGGGAAGGGAGGGGTGGGGAGGAGGAACAGACATCACATTTTCATATTGTCATTAATTTAAAATAATTATGCGGCAAGGCAGCCGCAAATCACAACAATGCCACCGTTTGTTGGGTGGCCCACATATGTGTGGCACAAAGGAGGGAAGCCTCAAGGGGGAGGGGGATAGACAGAGAGGGAAGGAGCCTAAGACTCACTTAATTAACTGCCTGAATATCCTGCGCTACAAATTGTTCACACTTCAACGTTTTCTGATGCGACTTCTCTCCCACTTCCTGGCCACGTGTGTTTTTTAAATTCTCTTTAAAAATCCGACCCCCAAATGTCCCCAAGTTTGGGCATCTAATTGACATGTTCGTGACACATGTTCAGCTACAGGATAGCACAGAGTGACAGAGAGAGAATCACACAGAGTGACAGAGACAGAGTGAGAGAGAGAGAGAGAGAGAGAGCGAGAGAGGGAATCTCAGACCTCACACGCGCCTGCAGCGCAAGTGTCAGCGAGATGCGAGTCGATGATATATGATTAGGAAGCCTCGGTTCGTTAGCTGGGGAATATATTGAAATGCTGTTGTGACATTGCCCCGAGATGCAGACGGTGTCAAATTCTACAGATGTGACTTGTGGGGATATCGCACCAAAGTTTGGCTGCTACTTTAAAAAAGAAGCCCAGAAACGGATTCAGTAGGAGCACAATTGTAAATTGTAAGGAAAGGAATTTGAATTTCTGCATGATCAATTAATTAGCCAGTTTATTGTAAACACTTTAAAACTACAATATATAATCTCATTTAAGTGTCTCTTTATTCTTCATATTCCTTATTTATTTGATACCCATTAATATTGCTCCATGTTCACTTTAATTGCTGTGCTTTACATTGAATTGTGAATTTGGTGTTCTATTTCTCATCTTACATACACATACACATCCCACTGTTATCCGACTCTTTCCCTAATCCCTCTTTCCCCCTCACTCCTCAGTCTCTTCTCTTTTCTGCTCATCGGCTAATCCACAAAATCTGCGCTTTCATAGACCATTAAAATTAACTAGCAGTTGTTGTTTTGGGCAGTTTTCAATTGAAGCCGCATTTGATGCACACTGCCAAAATCCGATTCTAATTTTCTTTCTCTTTTGTTTTTTTTTTGAGACAGCAACAACAACAACAATGTCAAATCCGGTCATGGCGATAATCGCCAATGGACCCAACAACAACAACAGCAACAACAACAACATAAGCTAACTACACCACTGACACCACCGCCCATGAGACACGCACACACGCCCACTCACTTACACACACCCACACACACGTGTCAAGCGGCTGTCTCTCCCTCTCTTTGTCTCTCTGTCTGTCGCTGTGTCTCACTGACAGCTACAAATTGCGCTACAAGGCTGAGCTTTACCTTTCCCCTTCTCCCTTCCCCCTACTCCGTCTCCACCTCCCACCTCCCCCTCCACCCATACGAAAAGTAAGCGTCAACGCCGACGTTCGTGTAACTTTCAGCATAATGACCCAGACACGTGGCTGTCTAATGTGACCAGCCGCACATAGACAAAGTGTCAGAGTGGCCAGACGACAGACGACAAACGACAGACAAGAGACAACAACAACAACAACAACAACGGTACTTAACCATTGTTATTCCACCATTTTTATGTTAAAATGAAATGTGTGGGGAAGGGGGAGGGGAGAAGTAACGTGTTGGAGTGATTTTATGTGCTTTGTGCCTCGTTTTTAATACACTTTACTGCAATTTGGCATTCGGCAGATTTCAGGCAATTAAATCGTTCATCTAATTGAAATTGCACTGGATGTTCTAATTCAGCTAAGTACGTTTGAGATTTTCGACAATTATTTATACATTGCAATTGGAAGTAATGGAAATTGGGATTACAGCACAAAATTGTCGAAGCCTATACAAATTTAATTAATAGTTTAAACTTTAAACACATTATTATGACGAAGAAAAAAAATATTTAAATCCAATAATCTAATTACAGCCTCAGCCATTTGAAGATTATTAATTAAAAGAAATTTTGTATAAAAAAGTATTTATTTTGATTTAAATATTACATTAAATATTTACATTTAGGCACATTAAAAAATATTTTATACATTTTTCTAATATAGTTGCAAAGTGTCAATAGATTCAGAGATTTTCGAGACGAACTTTATATAAGCTATGTGAATTTAATTAAAAATATAGTACTTGTATTATTTCCCATGAAATACGTTTAAGTTGAGTACTTCATCTCCTCAATTCAAGAGACAAAAAAAAGGAAGCGAATAACTAAAATTTCAATTAAGGAAACAGGTAACCGCTTTGTCGTTTCTATCGGGCCGTGTGTGCGACAACTCTATTAGACCCAAAAAATGTATTTGTGTATAAAAGTTGATCAGTTGTCAATGATATGAGGAGCATGTAGAGCAATCCATCAATCAAATGTGATGTGCAGAGGGGCAAGGGACTAGTTTGTATTTAGTTGGTAGTGTGGATAACAATCTTTCTGCTGGCCAAAAAGTTAATTTATTTATAATTGCCAGATGCGGTTGAGACTACACTACACTACACTACACTGCACAAACACACACTCACTTGGCTGGTCAGTTTAGTGTGTAATGACTTGTAATTCTAGAATTCTGTTATTCTGCTAATGAGCGCTCGTATCTGAGCGTAAGTAACATGTGTAAGTGTTACGCTTGCGATAAGAACTCGGGCATTTCAATTAGCCTCCCCCCTTTTAACTTAGAGTTCTGAGTTGCGAGTTGGAAGACAGAGTCTTGAACTCTTCCTGTCGATATTAACGCGCAATAAATTAGCACAAGCAAAGCCGCGGCGAGGTGAGACCGCAAAAGACTTGTCAGAGAGAGAGAGATAGCTTCTTCTAGGGCCAAGAAGACTCAGACTCAGAGAAGACTCGGCATTAACATGCAGAGCCAGCGTTAGCGTGCGGTCCGATGCGATGCGATGCGATCCAATGTGATTCGATGCGATGCGCATAATCTTTTCCCAACTCTTTCGACGGTTAATTTCAGTTTGAGATAATTATAGAGCGGCTGCCACCAAAGAGGCAGTTGACCACGAGACGGGGCAGGTGCAGTGGCAAGGGTGCAGGAACAGGGGGCAAGGGGGCAGCAAGGGGGCAGCAAGGTGGCATGCGCTTGCACGCGCTCGAATTTATTATTAGGCTTCCCTCTCTCGTCTTTGCCGTTCTCGTTCCTCATTCCTCATTCGACGTTCTCAACTTCTGCCCGCATCTTTCGACAATCATGTTGAGGCTCCTTCTGTTCCTTTTCGTTCTGCAGATCAGAACAGGGCGTTGAGTGTAGTAAGTGATAGTGGGCAGCATCCAGGTCCAACTTGAGCAACAGCAACAGCCACGGCAACAGGAACAGCAACAGCAACAGAAGTGGAAGCAGCAACCGACACGTTGCACAGTGCATAATTATACAGTACATTAAGTTGGGGTACATTGGCAAAGTGAATCCATTTGACAACAGATTCCTTTACTTTTCTTGATTAAAGGATTATGTGGTCCGGTGGCTCAGTGGTTAGAGTCGCCAACCTGTCACATAATTAGAACTTTCAGTTTGAAAAACTGGGTTCGTTTACCCCCGTCATTAAAGTCAAGCATGTGTTTTTAAATTCCTAGGAATGAAACGCAAAAATGTATATCTGTCAATTAATAAAAAAAAAGGTTTTTTAATGGGAAAATTATCGAAAACATTTAAATTTCGTTTATCAATAAATTTTATACTCAATATAAATTTAGAACTTGCACAATTCATTGATTAAAAAGGTATTTTGCGTCGAATTCGGTTCAATTTTACTAGAGCTATGAAAGTTCGAAAAATGTTAAAAAAAATCTTAGAAGCAAGTATGAAAATATGTAATTATTAAATTTCGAAAAAATTTTGGTTTTCCGTACGAAATATAAATCCATAATCAAATAATATCATAAAAATAAGCTATAATTATTCGAAGTAACCGAGAAAATTTAATGTAAATGAAATTGATGTAATATGGTCTGATTAAGAGTCAGACGAGGTTACATTATTTACAAACAAACATCAAAGAAAAATCTTTGCAAAAACTGTCAACAATTAAGAATTTTCCAATTCTGAAAACATATTGACAACATATTTACAACACAACAGACGAATAGGAAAATATACATACATATATGTATATTTGAAAGAAAATTGTTTGAGGAATTATCTATTAAATTATAAAAGATATCCGAAGATATAGTACTATGGAGCAACTTCCACGTCGCAGTGAACGACTTCTAAAACAACTTAAACAGAATAGACTGAACAATCAAATGAAGCCGGAATCCGAGAAGGAACATAAAAGGTTGGCACTAGAGCGAATTGCAAAGCAGGCAGAGTTATATGCCGAAGCCAGATTCAGACACAATTATTGCCTGTGCCTTGACGCAAACGGAAAGCTCTATAAACTTGGCGATGGAAATAATTAAATATATTTCATTAGGTGCAGAATAAATTGAATGATACCACTATAATATTTATCATTGTCGTTGATTATAGTCGAGACTTTGCTTAACGAAATCAATCGCTTTAACTATAGTAAAATCTTTCATTCAGCTCTTAAACTAAAAGTTTAATCAGATAGCAAAGTTATATTAACTAAAATTCAATTAAATAAGTTTTAGATCTTAACATTTCTTAAGGCATCAAGTTTTGCAATATTTTGCAGTTCTAAAACTGTGATTGAAAGAGCATTTCGCTGATCGTGCAACTGCATCGTTTTGAATATCTTTCATAATTTTAATAGTTATATTATTTTCAGCATTCCAACGAGCGAGGCAGCGACGGAATCTCAACTGAAGACGAGACTGAGGAGAAAAAGCGGAATGCCGACAAATATCAAAGTCATATGCGCGCCACGCCCTCAATGGCATGTTGATCTTCATCAAGATCGCTTCACCCGCCTCACTCTCAGCTCAGCTCAAGTCGGGGAATCAGCGGTGCACGGGGAGCTAAGGGGTGTTGGGTTCTGAATTCAAACTTCTGGGGCTGCCCTCCATGGAAGCTAATCAACAATTTTCTCACCTCTTTTTCGTGAGCTCAACAGAGAGAGAGAGAGACAGAGAGAGAGACGAGAAATCGTTGCGGTAGGCGTTTGTCGGACTGAATGTTCTGTCGGCAGAGCCGGATTCCCCCCTCCCCTCACACACCTCCCGCAATTTGATGTTGCGCCTTTGTTTTAAGCCGCATATTTTTTATTTTCATTTTTTGATAATAAGACACCGTGAGGCAGGCAACATTGAAAACTCAACCCGAACCTGTTGCATGTCGGCAAATCGGGTTAATCGATTTTAAATCGCTTTTATAGTTTCATTGTGATATACATTTACTCTGCTCTCTTCCAGTTTCACTGAAGATTAATCTGCTGTTAACTATTAGAAGTTCGTTAGGAGCGTAGATCTGTAGAAAACAAATATGTTTGTTTGGTAGAAAAAGCAAGTGCAACAAACGCGTTCGAATCGCGTAAATTATGGAGGTCGTATTATTGCGGTCGATGGGACATATGGACATCCATTTAAATCAATTCGAATATATGGCATCGTTAATGGAAATTTATTCGCGCTGTTACTTGCCACAGACCCCACACAAGCAGACAGACAGACTTGCAACATACAACGTACAACGTGCAACGTGGCTACCAAATAAAACTTGCTGAATATTCGCACAGCCAGTTGCAAATTGATGGACAACCCACCGGGCAGAGACACCAGCAACAGTGCCCCCTCCTCTCTTCCCTCTCACTCTCTTCTCCCCTCTCCCCTCTCCTCTTCCTCTTCTTCTGTAGGCACATTGTATGGCGTTGTGTTTATTTATAGCCGCTCTCGCTGTGCTGATTTTTCAAATACTCCACTAACTGACAAACGCCTCGAGCTTAGCGCAATGCTCAGCCGCTGGCCAACTCCCCTTCCCCCTTCCCATCACTCGGCAGTTCCATTTGGAGAGAGAAGCCTTTCGAGCCACACATGTAAGCGCTTAAAAAATTACGTTTTCTCAATAAGTTTTGATAAAAATCAACATCATTTGTGGTCGGCCCAGTTGGGGGGAATTCCAATATGGTAGCACAAACGGCAACAGAAACAGCAGCTGAACTCTGCTTTGGCTTAGCAGTTGTTTTTGGCCAACATGAATAAGCAATGAGCTGCTTAAGTATATGGATTTAAAGAGAATTTACCTAAAACTTAAAGATAGAAATGATTTAAAATATTTGTTCTTTTATTATAATTTAATCTTAATTTATTTAGGGATAAAATATCCCACATTAAAATATTTATTGCCAAAGCCTAGGAAGATTTTTATTAACAAATTGTTATTAGCTATCAGGAACTGCAAATAATAGTTACGAGATTAAAAAAATTGAAGCACAAAAAAGCGTCATAAAAGATTGGGAAAATATACATATATTATTTTTTGACGGCAAATTCAAATACAGAATAAACTTTCATTTGCAATTTTTAATTTTAAAATTATAATAAAAACTGAAAATAATAGTTAGGGCTAAATTTTTATATAAAAATTGAAAAATAATAGTTATTTTTGATTTTTATCATTTAAACTTTTTTTAATAATTAAAAATATTTTTTTTTATAAAAATCAGCCAATAACTCATATTTTTAAATTTTTTTAAAACTCATAACAATTATTTGAAATTGAAAATACGTTTTTAATTTAAGGACAATTTTTGCGTTACTTTCCAGCAATTCAAATCCCTAACTGTGACCTACTAATAAGCCGTATCTTGTGCCATGTAGCGTATTCAATTCGGAGGACCGTTGCTCATTAGGCTACCCGTACGCCTCTTATGAGACAAAACCAGTTAAAAGAGCACATGAGCAGCTCCTCCACACTCTCACACACACACACCCATACACCTCCTGCTCCTCCCTTCTCTACATACTTTAAAATTCTTCTCCTCCATCTTCACTTGAGTTAAGCGTCGCTGTTGTTCTTATTGTTGTTGTCAGCTTAAGCTAAGCAGTCGCCACACATCCGCAGTGATCCAGCGCTCCACCTCAACCTCAACCACATTCATATTCACATTCACATTCACAGCCACTCATAAATATTCACATACGTATTCACATGCTCTCATGTCTTACGCTCGTCATTTGCGCGATTTTTAAGCTGATGATCAGCGACAAACGATCTTTCACTCGCGTTATGATGGATTCATACCACCAACAAATTTGCCACTGATGAATGGATTTCTGTCTGAGTATCTCTCACTCTGCCAGTTGTTTTCTCCTTCGCTCTTCTCTTCCCTTTTTTGCTTTACCTCTACTCTACTCTACTGTAGCTATCCAAGTCGCAACTCTCCATGTCTCCATGTCATTCACGCAGTTGCGCAGTCAGCCGATAAACGCCAACATGGTGCAGAGATTTTGTTCAGCTTCTGGAATGCGTAGCAAGTTGTGGCAGACATGAGACAGTCCAAGTCCCAGCCTTTAATCAGACAGACAGTCGCAACTTGAGAAACTCAGAGACAGACAGAAAAACAGAGTCAGAAACTGGAGTCTCCTTTCGAGTTGGGAGTGTGTAACGCATTGTAACAAATTGATTTGGCATTTGTAGCGACAGACACAGAAGCTGACAGTCGAGCACTCCGGATAATGCTCAAGATTAGGACGGGATAAGACCAAATAAATGCGAATTCACTGCGCGCATTTATGATTAACTTAAAGCTGGCCTAAAATGCATTTATTTCATAACAATAGTTTTATTTACAAACGAATCAAACTTATTTATTTACTTGCGTATATAAATTATGTAATATTTTATTAAGATCAGCTTATCAACTTCAATAATCGATATATTTCATACTCTTCGACTTTTAATACTTATTAGATTGCTTATAATCAATGTCTATTGCGACCACCCAGCCATTCACAATGGTCATCAATTGTTGGCAGCACCTTTGACACTTTCCTCAAGACAGTTCTTTGATTTCTTTTGATATGCAAATTGACCAAAAGCTGCACAAAGCAAATTGCCGCCCGACGCCGACAATTGTCAGTGGAATATTTCAAGCCTGTCTGCTGTCTGTCACAATCGTCCGATATTGAAATTGGTAATTTACCAGGTATGTGTATGAATGTGAGTGCAAGTGTGAGTATGAGTATGAGTACATTTACAAATAATAATAATACTGCCATAGGCTAATGTCGAACATCAGACGAGAAGACCGACGACTGAGCGCGTTTAATCGCCACTTTTGTCAAACGCGTCAATCAAGTTTGATGTCTAGTTGAACTCGCCACGCCCTCTCCAGTCCCCTTTTTAAGGGGGAGCACTCGCTTTCCTCCTTTTATTATTATGCACAGTGGTTGAAGGCTTAAAAAAAAATATATTATTAAAGTAATTTTGTATTAATTAAAAATTATGCAATACTAAAATTTGTATTTTTAGTTGGAAAAAATATAAGATTACTTATAAAATCGATTTAGATATTTTAACAATTATATAAATAAATTTGAAAGTGTTTAGAGTAAGCGTTTGAGTACCTTTATTTTTTTAATTTTAAAAATATATATCCATTTTAGGAATATTCATATTTTACCATTTTGAATAGATTGATTGTGATTTGATTTTTTTATATAAAAGGTATGTATTTTCATTTTAGCCCTTTTGATTTTCCTTAAAGTTATTAGATTTTCTTATATTTTATTTAAGCGAAAAAAAAACACCTTAATATTGGTAATTAACAGGGATTGAAACCCTAACCGAAACCGTAACCTTTAACCGGTAAAAACCGATTGAAATTTGTAACCGTAACCGAAACCGTAATCGAAAAAAAAAAATTTTCCTCTGACCGAAACCTTTAAACCGAAACTCTGTAAACCGAAATAACCGTTTAGTAACCGTTTCATTTATAAGGGTTAATTTCGGTTTTTCATACATCTTAAAACAAATTTTTATTTACAATTTTTATTATAAAAATTGAAAAAAATGTTTTTTATTATTTAATATTTTAAAAATTGCAAATAAGAGTTATGGTATAACTTTAAAATACAATTTTAAAAGCATGGTTTATTATTAATTATTGTTATAAAAATTAAAAAAAAAAAAGCTAAATATAATTTAAAACGAAAAGTTTTGAACTGTTTTTACACTCATAGGTCTTGTTTGCGATCTCTGATATTTTGTTATTAGTTTTGTATTTTATTTTTGATATGCTTTTTTATTTTTTATTTTTAATTTTGATTTATATGTGAAATAAATGTGTAAATAAAACATTAAGAAAGTTATGCCTTTTTAATTACTATTATATTGTTAATATAATTATATTTTTACAAAGAAATTTTTTTTTGTGAACCGAAACCGTACCGGTATTTTAAAACCGAAACATACGAAAACCGGTTCATCGTTAAGAAACCTTTATTCAAAGATTTTGCGTAACCTATAACCGAAAACCTAAATTCGAACATAACCGAAACCGTAACTGAAACCGATATTCGTTTCTGTTTTAATCCCTGGTAATTAATCTCTAATTTCTAATCGTCAATCTCTATTTATTATTTTCACTTACAATTCTATAGATTTTGTTTCAATGTGCTTTCTGTGTTAAGATAAAAACCAAAGCCACAAAAATTAGTAACGTTTCCAATTACAAACGCAGCGCGGTAAACTCTACACTTGATAGGTGTGTGTGTGAGTGTGTTGTGTGTTGGTGTGTGTTAGAGAGTGTGTGTTGGCGTGTAAAAATCGCCGCGCGTTGACGTGTCAGAATTTTCATATGCATGTCAAGTGTCAAATGCTGGAAATCACTCCATAAATGGCACCACACAACAACAACAACACACCAGACACTCCCCCCCCTCAACTCGTGATGACCCCCCGCCCACCGCACGCACCTACAAAACGCTGATTACAGCAACTGTTCCGCTGACTGTTGATTTCGTTTGATACGTCGAGTCGCCTGTCATGTCAGTTTTGACAGTTTGTTTGTTAGCCCAAAAAAATAAAACAATACCGAAAATGATCGAAATGCCGGCTGATGCTGGTCCAGAGTCGGAGTTGGAGTAGGGGTTGGAATTGGTATTGGAATTGTGATTGGGATGGAATAGGAGTCAAAGTACTGTATACTGGACTCTCATTCTCTCATTCGTTATGCTTAACTTCAATTAGACGAATTGAGGTTTCTCTTCACACATGCATCTGCAGTCAGTCAGAGGCAGAGATTGAACCTAGGGGCTGATCGGTTAGGGACAGGAGCAGGGGCAGGGGATGTTACGGCATTATAATTGCCATTAGATTAGCTGTCATGTTTTAGCGCGAGGTTCTTTGTTTTTCTCAGTGCTGTGCGATTTGATGACAATGACACATTTTATTTTGTTGTTTTGCCCTGAGGCTGAGATTGAGACTGCATCTGCGCTAGAGATGGACGTTGTGTCGGGACACGAAACTAAATGAAATTAATAAGAAATATTTTGTAAGTTTTAAATTGTTAAGCTGATGACAAAGTCAAAATTAAAAAATATTTCATTTTATGCTTGCTTAAATAATATTCTGATATTTGATTGGTAGTGTATAATATTTATGGAATTTTAAAAATGTACTTTAAACACTTTTATTAATATTTTAAGAAGTCATCAAATATATAGATCGTTAAGAAAAATTATCTCACATCAATTATGGTTTAAATATTACATAACAATAAATTTTTTATTAATTTATCGTTTCTCTTCCATCTCTAATATTTCCCATGGCTGCTGTGGATTGGCTGGCGCTTTCGACTGAATTTGATTTGACATTGATGTGTCAGCCCGTTAAATGAGCAAATATGACAGGTCTAACGGGCTTGTTTTGTGGTTTTGTTAAGCGCCCTTAGCTCGAGGGGTTGATTGTGCATTGTTTTCTGTTTTTTGTTTTTTTTTTTGCTTGCCATGGCTTGACTTTCTCAGGATTTGTCAGTTGTTGAGCTTGATTTGATTTGATTTGCGCAACAAAAACTGAAACTCCAAGTGAACTGAGCCTAACCTTGAAGTCAAAGTTAATTGCAGTTGAAGCAAATCTTTCTTTCTTTTAGACAAAGCCACAAAAGTTAGCTGACTTTGCTGAACCTTCAATTGGAGGTTAGATTGACACATAGGAACTGCTGAGGCGTTTTCTTATTTTGGATTCTTGGGATTTCCAGGTCAATTTTAATTTAATAACTGAACGAACCGAGAACAAAAAATTTAAATCAAAATTTTCTTTTTTATGAATTTTAAAAAATAATTGTTTTAAAATTCGGTTCTTTTTTTTTCATATTATTCCTAAATTGTTTAAATTGTGCTTATCTTATATTATTATTTCCTTTTATTTTAGTATTAAATTTGTATATTTTATTGTCTCTATTTCCTTTCCTTAAAAGAATTCTATGACTCAATATACTTCTTAAGCTCAGCATATCGTCACATAATCGTCTAGTATAATCCCTAGCAGTTACGCCCAAACTAATCCAGCCTAAATCAATAATTCAGCCACTCGTTAAGCTGCCACGCCCATTTCGTAAAACTCTCCGAGGAGATTGGGTCACATTTAAAGCATATTAGATAACTTTCAGACTTGAGACATGGAAAATAAAGCAGAAAATTTCGATTTCATGGCGATAATCATGAATCGTGATTTATTTAGCGGAACAATTTGTCAGTGTGGTGGCGTCGACGTTGACGTCGGCGTGGTTCTGATTTTCCGATAGCCAACGGCTACGAGAACCCCATAAAGGGGTGGCAACAACTCGACCATTCGCCTTCGCATTCGCATTCGTAGTCAGTGCCTGCTGTTGACTTGTGAGTGCTTTGCACCAGGGGAACACGTACACGGCAAAAGGATACTCGACCGTCCGCACTCGACACACCCTCTCCTTACCCTGCGTCGTCGTCCTGCGGAAATTCGCGCAACTATTTGTGAAATTCGGCAGCATAAAATGTTGTTATCTATGGTCTCATTATCGTCAACACACACAGACACACAGGGAACTAAGCGAGGGTGCGCCCAACACCCCTTCCACTCCCACTCCCCCTCTGCGGGCCACCCCCTGCTCGACCGGATGCAGTCAAGTTGAAAATTAATTTTGTCACAGTTGCGCATCGTCGGATAGTGTCATTATGATATCGACAAGCGACAACCCGACGACCGACGACGGACGACGCGACATCGCGACTTCGCATGTTGAAACGGCGACCACGACCACGAGCACGATGATTATGATGATGATAATGATGAGCCTGTCTAACTGTTTGCGAGGGTCGCAACGAGCGTTGCCAATTACAAAGCATACGCCGTTAGTTACGTGAGTCCGACAAATTGAAAAGATTCGCTAGACGTGCGTCAGGTCGCGTGATTTCAATTTTTCGGCATTCGTTTTTTAAGCGATTCGACAAGCTCGCAATTTGCTGGGTATTAACTTAAAGTTTTGACTTGGGGTAGGCTATAATCTGAACTAGTTTTGACTTTGCTCTTTTTATTTTCAGACATACGTGGGAATTTGAAAATTAATTTAAATTAAATTTTTATTTTATTAGCGGTGCAAATTGATACACGCTTTGGTAAATCGTTGAAAGGTTAGAGAATTGCAAGTTCCGTGAGAAAAAAAATTGAAGAAGCGAGTTAAGGAACATCATGTGATGGGAGAGAATAATAATTTGAAATACGAAACACATCTACTAAAAAGATAAATGTAGTAAATTTTGACAATGATGCAATTTTAAATATTGTTTTGTTTTTGAAATCATGTATAACTAACTTTTTAAAAAGAGCCTGAAATAATACATAAAATAAACGTATCAATACAAAATAAGTTTATATGGAAATCACTCTACTTCCCACATCTTTGTTATATAAAGTGTGCCTTCTAAAACTCAAATCCAAATCAAAAATCAAAGACTCCAAAGTCGCATTGTCAACGGCGGCACCTTTTGAAGGCGCGAGAGTTAAGAACTACTTTGCACTTCAAACTAATCGCATCTAATTTGACAGATTTACATAGGGATTAGTCAGGGGAAGGCGACATAGACGAGGTCGAGACCCCGTACAATGTCTCAGAGACTACGGTCACGGCTAAGAGGCAATAGTACTAAGTACATATTGATGACTTGACACTGACTGACTGTCAAATGTCACTCAGACAAGACGAAAAATCGACGCTCATACACGATACGAAAGTGAAGGATTAGAGCGAAACAGAGACGACGACGGCGACGAGGCAAATTGGTAAGACGAGCAGACCCAAAGACCATCCAAAAACAGTCGGCGTTGACAGTGAAGAGGGGGAACAATGAGGGGGAGGTGTGGAAATAAAATACAAGTGGGCGTTCAAGCTCGGCGTAATTCACACTTTTGTCACGGGCAGTTGGTCAAGACTGCAGAACAGAACAGAACAGAGCTGAAAACTGTATGGAAACGGATATTGATGACACAATGTTGCACATTAAGTCATTCAATCCGAAATGTTGCACAGCTGTGACGATTTTTAGCACCCATCAGCAGCAACAACAAATCAACGACACATCAAGCGCGAAAAAAAGGGTTGGGTTCGATGCGATACGCTCGTGTTTTTTGCTAGAGATGAGACAAAGTCGTGATTGAGACATATGCTTAAAAGTAACTCTCATATTAACTAAAAATAAAAATGTTTATATATTATTAAAATGATTTTATTAAAATAATAACTACTACAGATGAATTTGTACAATAATTTCTATTACAATAATTTTTATCCAAATTTCTGAAACTTAAAACTCAATTTAAAAAAGTTTAATATTTTATAAACAAATTTATAACAATTTCCATTTTTCAAATATTATAATTTTTACTGCGAATTATATCTCTCAACTTTAAGGAATGCCTTCATCAATAATTTATAAAATATTTTTTAATTTTTCAGACATTTCCAATAAATCAATATGTCTCCCATCTCTAGCTAAGTGTCAGATACCAAAAGGCAGGGCGCGTTGGGATCTTCATTACTCTGCGTCATTAGGCACTCAAATTGTTCTTGCCATAGAGTTCAACTCTTTTGTTAGTCTGGCCAGTTGGACATAAAAAAGTATTGAAACGGTTGCGCTTCAATGCTAAACGGAAGTGTGCTTCTCCAGTCTCCAGTTTTCAGTTATTGAGTTTTCAGTGCTGTCTGGTCGTCTACATACAAGGTGCGTCTATATAGAGTGACAAAAGGTCGCGCTTGGTCAGCTCAGTCGTCAGTCGTCAGTCGGCTCAATCGATCCGTCGAATGCCCGACCCATATCGAGAAATGCGCTAATATTGTCGAGTTAACTGGCGCTGTAGTTATCGTTGTTACGGCTGTTATTATTGCTGTTCTTCGTTGTTGTTGCTGTTCTTGTTGTTGCTGTTAACTCTTGGCTGTTGGTAACTCGTAATTTGCTTTTAATTTTTATGACTCTTGCACCCTTTTTTCGCCTTTTCCATTTGCTCAACTGTCAATGCGTTGCCATCAACGCTCGTGGGGCTCAGAGAGAGAGAGAGAGAGAGAGGGAGACGCAAATTAACAGCGTTAATGATCGATTTTATAGCAATCGATAGATGTGACGCGATACTTCGTATATTGACGCGACTATTGACAGTTGGTCAATTGTTAAAGGGGTGTTGGTATTTGACACTAATGGGTTTTCTATAGAAGATACATTCATGTCTTAGATAGATATATAACTAAAATTATTAGCATACAAATAGATATAGACATTAATATAGAAAAGCTATTGTTTAGAAAAAAAATATATTTTTGAGTTTAAGTTGTCTTTAAAATATATAAAGAAACAGTGCATTTATTTCATTTCACTTCACTTTGACTTTAATGATCATTTGTTTTTAAATGTTTAAGTAACTAAAATAAAATATACTGTTAATCATCAAACACGTTATTGTATACATTTATCTAAAGTCGTTAAATTATTTTAATTATACATTCAATAAATAATAAGAAAAAGTTATTATACAGTTCGCAGCGCACTTACATATGTAAAATAATGAATTGCAGTATAAATCATTTATCATTAAATATCAATTATTAGATGCAGTATAAAATAAGCACCCAAACACATAAACAGTTCTTGGTGATTTATGAGTTTATTTATTATTTATTATTGTTTCACACACGTCAAAATCGCACTGATGTTAAATTGGAAAAAAAAAAAAATTACCCGAAATTAGCTTGAGTTATTATTGACCCATATTATCTACAGACTTCATAGTAAATTGCCATGATAGAGTCATTAATACCCATCCTCAATTGGAAGTGCATTCTTCTAATGCACTCCATCTGAAAGTTGCAATCATGCGTCGAACTAGTTCTGAACTGGACTTTCAGCCTGTTGGCGTAACTGGTTCCATTAGCCTTAAATACTTCCGCAGCTTCTGTTTGTTGCTGTGTGGCAACCGGCTTCAAAAAGTGGTAAGTGTGCAAAGTGCACGACTAGTAGATACGCAGTAAATAATACAAATGAAAATGGGTCAGATTTCCAATTTAAATTTATTTTTAGTTAGTTAAATAAAAGTTTTAAAAAAAAAGATAATGTCAATTTATCCATTTTGGTACATTCTAAAATAATATATACTCGTATATGTTTTTATCTGAAGCCTTAAATCAGATAAAAGAGAATGTAAAATATTAATATTTTCTAAGTCAAAGAAAGTAGATTAATTCCATTTCATCTGACAATTTACAAGTAAGTTCATGAGTCTAACTAATTTAGTTACAGTGAACACTTTGTCGGCAAACATTGATAAAATTGCATTGAAATTGAAGAAACTTTTCAGCAACTAACGACAATGCACGATACTCTAATTTGCGAAGACACTTACCACAAAAAAAAAAAAAAATAAAAATAGAATAAGCTTAATAACAAAGTGGAGACTAAGTTGATGTTGAAGTCTTGGTTGCAATTCAAGTCGAAGTCGAAGTCCAAGGCGAATCTGTGGTCGCCATCATTTGCATTTTGTGTGAAGGAGCAGCTGACAACTTTATTTTGTTGGCCAAAATGGCCTCAAATTACAGGCAGTCGAGAACCAGGCCAGAACTGTTGAATAGAAGGCTTAGAATTGGCCAAGAGTCTGCTAGCTGGTTTTCTCTTCATATCTTTTTTTTGTGGTTTTTTTCTGTGGTGCAGAGTGGCGCAGGCGCATAAATAAAGTTAGCGCCCAATTTATCATATTTTGCATATCTTTTTGTTGCACAAACTGGCGCCCAGACTCAGACAGAGTCGGAGACGGAGGCAGAGTCGGAGTCGGAGTTGGAGTTGGCTTGTTGAAACCATGTGCATTCGCTTGTCTGGGCTTTCACAAATCGCTGTGGCAGTCGTCGCAAAAGGAGTTGAGTTGCATTGACTCTGGAGTCGCCACACAATGGGTGGTGGGGCATTCTGTGAATGCCACTTAATTACACGGAAGTTTGCCTCAGCTGGCCGCAACTGGTAGCTGCCACAGCCGATTTGATGCCCCCTCGTTGCCAAGTTGCCAAGTCGCCTCGTTGCCAAGTTGGCGGTTCAAGGTTGAGACGTAAACTGATATGCGGCATCCGCAATAGTAACAGATACAGATACACATTCAGAAACAGAGACCTACTCGCTGGGTGGTGATGCAAAAACTAATTGCAACAAGCTAGCAGTTGCTGCCCCAACGTTGAGAATGCAACATGCACACACATTGACACGCATATGGCGTGCCACAAGTTGCAACAAAACACATTCAAACAGCCTCAGCCTCACTCCCAGCCCCATCCCCATCTTCAGTTCCATCTGCAGCCAATAAATCAGCAAATATTTCAGCAATAATTCAGTATCGCAATCCTGGGGCTCAGGTGCCATCCTGTTGACGCTGCTATTCACGCCTTGAGCACGCGTCTCTCCACTGAACTAAACTCAACTGATCTGAACGGAAGGGAAGGGAACTGAACGGAAGGGAACTGATCTGATCGCAGCTGATGGTCGCTAGCTTTACATAGGTAATTAACAGCGGGCAGGGACGACACTCATGAGGGGACTACACTTAAAGAAATTCACTTTCAAGTTAAAATATCAACGCTTTAATCTTGCTTAGGTTGGATCCAATTGATCCGTTACGAATACAGATCAAAAGAATATTGGAAACCAGAAAGGTTATTTCAGAAACAAAGTCAAATAAGTGTACTTGCATAATTAAAAAGTATAAAAGTCAAAGCGTTTTATAGAGGTATGAGTCAGTAAAAACGATTACGAAAATAGTTCAAAGAGGAATTTGAAATTAGAACTAATCTCAAAGAACAAACAATATTCCAATCTTTCATAAAAATTAAATGATTTTCTTGCGGAGTGTTAATTTGATCATTTTATCTAATATGTTGCTGCATTAAAATTTTATTAACTTGGAAAATTTTATTTTTTTACAGCACTGTTCATGTTTAGTTAGATTTTTAAGCATATTAAATGATTCTCCTCTGATTTTTCTTAGTGCAGAATGGCTTTGCATGCGACAACAGCTAGAACACGCAGAGAGAAACCTTTTTTACATTTCGCTTCTCGCACCTTTTGCGATTAATCAAGCCTGAACAGAACAGAACAGAACTGAAAAGCAGCTTCAACTCCAACTGCAGCTCCAGCTGTGCCTTTGACACTGCCTTAAAATGTAATGATTTAGTTGCATATTCATAATTAACGTGTTCGGTGGGGACAAGCGGATGAGTCATGTTTAAGACACTGTGGACTTGAATGGACAGCGAGTGCAACATTTGATAGCTGGGGGCAAGTCGCAGTCGTCGTCTCATTAACTTTCAACTTGCTGCCAGTTGTGGGGGCATTAGCGGCATTTTGTTATTATTTAAGTTTTTTTGTATCTTTTTTGTTTTTGCCAGCTTTGCGCCTAATTGAATGTCGGCATCATTTCAAATGCCAGCCCATCATTCAGAGGTGGAGTTGTGGCCTAATAGCCGCCGATCTGGCTATCTTCCAACTCTCACACCGATATCCCAAACTCAAGCTCAAACTCAAGCTCAAAGCCCAAACCGAAGCCCAGAGTCCAAGTACGAGTAATTCCGGTGTTAATTTGTGCGCAAGATGCCCATCAATCATGTGTGTAGAGCAGAGTGGAGTAGAGAGTAGAGTAGAGTCGAGTAGAGAGAGGAAGCTGGCCGTGCCAGGGGCTCAGCCACGAAAAAGGAAGCGCACTTTTGTGGGCGTTGGCGGTCAAGCTTTTTGTTGTTGTTGCTGTTGGCGGCGGCAACTGAAAGATGCGTTCGCTTTTCGGCCAAAAGGAGTAGCCAGACAGACAGACAGGAGGCCCCCACAGCCAATTGTGAAACATCGTGAGAAAATTAGCAGAAGGCCAAAAAGATGAAAGTGAACTCAAGCTTAAGTTCATTATGGAATTTTAAAGATAAAAGATTATTTTAAAATTATATTATTAAGTGATGTATAATACGAAATTTACTGATGAGTTTCAACAGTAAATGCAATCTTTAAAAACTTCCATTTCATTCAAATTTATTACGTAATTTTTAAAGTGAACTTCTATTGAATTGGTAATTTTGAACTTAAAACTTATAAATATAATTTATTTAAAATAAGATACAATTATTTGAAAGTTAATTCTCTGCTAAAAATTTAAAAATTGTAAATATAAAAGTAAGAGCTATATTCATGTGACTAAAAATGTTTAAGCTGATTATATTTTATTTATTTTATTTAAATGAGTAGACTTATGTTTACATAGCTTAAACCTACCAAAGAGAAGCCATGGCATCGAGGGTCTTCAGCTGGTTTAAACTGATTTAATTGCTACCATTTAACAGAAAAATGGAACATTTAAAAACACAAACACTTCTCAATTTTCAAAGAGCCCAAAAAAGCTTCCATCTTCGAATGACAGAACAATTCCAAGTAATCAGAAGAGTGTAAAATGTCACAACTGCGACCACTTACAGCAGCTGTGATCGTGTCAATGATGTGCCACACACACACACTCACACACACACACTCACACACACACACTGGCACAACAAGCGAACAAGACATGAAACATGCAACCAAAATAGGCACAAGAAAACATGAATGAATTGTCATATATATAGTATGGTGGACTGTGGGCCAAACTAACAATCAAGTCAAATAATTAAACGACTGTCAGAAGAACACGCGGTGTCAGACAGCCAACAACAAGCCAAGGAGGGAGGGAGGGAAAATAAGGAGCCCACACACACTCCACACACTCCACACACTCTACACACCACACACATTATACACCACACCGTGAAGTTGACACAATGCTGCGATAAATTTGCTCATCATTCACTCATTCAGTCGGTAAGTCATTCACGATCGCTGACTATAAATAAAGCGGGCCTCATCAGTCAAGATAGCCCTGCCCTGCAGAGGGAAAAGCGGGAGAAGCTAAAGCTAAAACTGAGGTGCCAATGATAGTGTTGCAAAGGGAAAGCTGCCGTCAGGCAGGGCAGCAATTTTCATGTATTTCCTCATACCAGTCCCAGTCACAGCATCCAATTTGCGGTGATCATTCATGTAATGTAACAAGATCATTTTGACGTTGTGTGTGGCACAAACGAGTAAAAGTGTCAACATTTACAAGCAGCAAATGTCAACTTGGCTGACAGCTTGCAGCAACTACTTATTGCCAATTGGCAGCAACTGTTGCAAGTTGCCAAGGGAACATGCAACTCGGAATTGTTACATCAATTTCACCTTTTAATTACAGAACATTTATATTTATACATTTTTACAGCCATATGCTGCACCCACTTGCCACAGTCTGAAGATCTTCTTCTTCATCATGAGCATCTTTTGTGTTTTTTTCTTCCTTTTCTCTCTATTTTTTTGCATTTCGATTAAGTTAATTGTTTTTATGCCCGGGGTGCCACTGACTGGGGTATGTCAAACAACTGTCAGTTAGTTCGTCATCATCATCAGCAGCAGCAGCAGCAGCAGCCAAAGATCGGAGATCGAATCGTGATCGTGAGACATGTGATTAATTTGCAGTCGTTTTAGGCAGACGATCGTCTTATTGTTTAAACAAAATATTGACTCATAACTTTGTTGATTAATTAAATTCACCAATAAATCACAAGATCAACTCAGATAGAGTCCAACAAAAAGAGAGAGAGAGAGACAAAGAGAGAGAGTTCAGCTGATGAGCTTCAACACCGCTGGCAGTGTTGAAATATTGACACCACAGGTGATTTTATATGGAAGTCAATAATTTTGTTTGTTTGCCTTGTTACACAAATTAGGCACAGCGCCAGACTGAGTCTATATATACTATATATCTCAGTATCTCTGACCCAGACAACGTTCTCTCTCTCTCTTTCTACTGCTTAGGTGAATAAACCAACATTAATTCAACATTTGCTGAGGGCGCCATGCGGGCTTGAACTTGGGGTTAAGGGTCACTAAAGTATCAAAATCAGCATGTGTAGATCGGAAGTCCACCAAATGAAGCTCATTAATTTAACTATATACAACGACTGTCTCTCCATTGCTTATGCTTAATTTATTGAACTTTAATAAGACATTTCCTTTCAATTTTCAGTGTGAAAAATATTGATTTATTAAAAGAGTTACTAACTAATCATAGGTTATTTTGTTAATATAGATTTTTGAGTTTGTATAGCCATAAATGTGAATTTCATTATGAAATAAATTTGCTTTAGATTAGCAAAAGTACAAAAAAAGATAAAAATAATATAGATGTTGTGAAAATTAATTATATTTTAAAGGAATCCGTAAATGCTAATAGATTTTATAACAAGCCTTGATTTAGCTATAAAATTGGAATTCATTTATAGCTGCAACGTTTGATTTTTAACCTTAATCGGTTTCCACAAAATTAATTTTCTTACATTTATTAACTTGCAATTTCGTTGTTTTGCCTGACAAATTTCTTGCAAATTACTTAAATCGCAAGTTCCGTCAGAAAATTAATTTCCTGCTCCCAATTTCCTATACCGTCAGCTGCTGGCCACTTCTTTGGCTCCCAGCGAAACAGTCGCGGCAATTTCAAGCCAATTTTAATGCATTTTTAAACACTGGAAAGAGTCAACTTTTAAGTGGTTTAGAGACGTGGCTTTTACTGTCTGTCCTTTATACTGCCTAACCATCCGCCAGCAGCTAATTATCTCGCCATTTTGTATTGAAATTTTGAATAATTCAGTTGGCAAATTAGCCGCAGCGAATGTGGCAGTGACAGTTGGCTATAACAGTATCAAGTGCACATGACAGTGTGACAAATTTCACATAAAACAATTGACAACAACAATAATGAGATGGACAGCAACAACAGCAACAACGACAACAGCAACAACAACTGTCGCTAAATAACAAACGACAGGCAGTCAACGAAAAAATATTTAATTGAATTAAATTGTTTGCTGCTGTTACCAATCGCAATTGGCCAATTTAGCAAAACAGCTAGACAAAACGCAAAGTACAAATTGTTAGCCAAATGAAAGGCCCCAAACGGAACACCAAAAAAAGCAAAAAACAACAAGAAGAGAAGAGAAAAAGAGGCACGACGAAGGTGGAAAGTGGCGTCGAGTGTCGCTTTTATTGTTTACTTTCAATCACTTTTCGTCACGAAGTAACAGAAACAACAACGACAACAACAGCAGCCGCATAAATAAATAATGAACATGACGGCGTTGAGGGAGTTGGCCAACTGAGTCTACTGTGTTGTGTTGTGTAGTGTAGTGTAGGGGGCGTGCTAAATACGTATAAGGTAGGCGGAGGTGGTGCGTCATTTGCATAGAGCAAATCACAGCAACACACACACACACACACACGCACACACTCACGCTTGAGTGACTCTGTGGACATTGTTGACAAATTGCACATAATGACATCAAATTGAAAATGATTGTGTGCAATTGTTGTTTTATATCTGTTTTGTTTTTTTCTTTCCTTTTTTCTTATTTCTATTGCGTGTATCTTCCTCTCGCTCATTCTCTGCATACAAATTAAAATTAATGGGCAACGCAGTGGCGCGTAAAAAGCCCAACACGATACATCACAAAAGTTCACCAGCAACAACAATAGCAACACACCCACAACAATCAGTAACAACAACAACAATCCGGCCATAAACAGAAGCTGCACTTGAGATCTAGAGATGGACCCCCGTTTAAAGAAAAACTACCCAAGTATCTTTGCCACTTACACGAAATCATTTCACTTTGCCTAATGTGCAATTAGAAAACGCATTTTCATTAGTTTTTATCGCAAACCATTTCCAGTTTCATCTGGTCGAAAATCTATAGCACGTGTTTCCTCCACGATCTTATGTAAATGTACTCAACGTGGCTTTCAATAAGACATCCGGCGCTTTAGACCATAAGGTATGTTGAAAATGCGCTTAATTCTCTTATCGCTTATCGATTTGGTAAAGCAACGGCAAGCGCCAAATCAAAATTCGAATAGAAACAAGAAGCAACAAACCAGATGACTAAAAGCATTTGGCGTCTGTAATGATGATGATAATATTTATGATGGGCAGAATACTTGAAGAGCTCAAATTGATTGGGCAATTGAAAGGGAGAGGTTTGATATGCAAATTTCGTAAACTTCTATCAAGACAAGTGTTAAAATTATATGTAAATATCTTTGAGGATGAAATCTATTAAACTAATAGAGAAGCATATGGAGAATAATCAAATAAATTAACCTAACAATAATTGAATACATTTTCAAGTTATTCAAGCTTTTAAAGTTTATCATATTAATGAATTCTTGCGGTCGATGTAAAGTATGCTCGACATTGAGTATGATTTTCATATAATTTTATGATTCTAGAATATGATTTATATATTGAATATCAATGAAACAAATTTGTTAAATTTTTTATCAAATCGTTTTTCCATTGAATTTTATAATTTTATTAACTATCGTCTATATAATATTGATCTCCTCTCAAACCCTTTTATTTCCTTGAAAACTGTTGCTTTGTATTAAATTGAATTGGCGTGTTTGTTTAGAGATTCATATTTACCTAATTACAGTGATCTATCTATTTGTTCGCTTGCCATTTCCATTTCAATTTAACAGCCAGAGTTCAATGTCTTTGCTCTGACTTGGCTGAAAGCAGCAAACAGCTTTCGCCACACACTCAGCTCAAAGTAGTTGGCAAATTAGCAACGGCAACAGCAGCAGCAACAATCACAGCAGCAATTACAGTACAAAACAACAAACAGCAACAACAACAACAATAAAAACTTGTGTCTTGTACTCGAGTATATATTCATATATACTTGGATGTAGTATTAATAACGTAACGCTCAATCATCCGATCGTGTGAAATGATTTTGATCATTGGCCATCTATCAATGTTTCAATATATGCACAATAAAATAAACGCAACAACAGCAACAGTTGATGGCAAAGTTTAATTAACGTGATAAATTGTTTGTAAATTTCTTAATTATTACGTAGCCGTCGTGTGGCCGAAGTCTGAGTCAAGTAACAACAACAACAACAACAACAATCCCCGTAATTTGTTGTTACTTTGTTGTTGTTGCTGTTGCCATTCACCTTAGCACTTGCACGCGTATTTATTTTTTTTTAAATAATTTGCAGCTCCAACTATAATTAATTTAATATGCAACGAATTGCTTCAAATTGTTTTCTCTGCCAACATTTGAATTAGTTGTCGAGTGTCGCAAATTGTTTATGAAGTGCACAACAACAGCAACATCTATAAAAGCTATTTACACCAACAACCTGTTCACAATTATTTTATAATTTCGCTATTGAGAAACTGTTAACAAGTTAATTAATAATAAAAAATAATTGTAAGAAAAAAATTGATAGAGCAATATAAATATTATTTTTTCCGCATGTGTAGTTGAGTTCTCGTTATGGGATCTGACAATTAAGCTTGAACATTATATAAAGCCTGGCATTTTATCTAACTGCTGCTAAATGTACAGTTCAAAATGCTTTAACTGCTGCTAAGTGTACATATTAATTGTGCTTTACAGTTAAGCTGCAAGTGTTTGTTATCTTGGAGAAGAGAATGCATTCTCCAGAGATATTCTATATATAGCATAATGGTAAGCTTCCTATATTTCCATACTTCTAAATGCATTCAATAAGTTAAAATATGTTTTATTTTATAATCCCCAAAATGAAACCATCTATTTCTACTTAAGAATAAAATACCAATCTCAGATACCACTTACCAAATTTTATGAAAAACCGATGTTCTAAGTTTTCAAAAAAAAAGTCAAATACTTTCAATACTTTTAGCGTTGAGTCCACTCACAATATACAAGAATTTTTGGATACTAAAATTAAAAAATTTAAGACCCACTGCTAAAACTCTGTGTAAAAATTGTCATTCATCCATATTTTACTTGTAAAGAAACTTTAGAATTAAACTAAAAGTGCCTTTAATTTATTGCAAACTATAAGAATATCGATCAAAATAATTTTAGCTTCAGAACTTGCCAACAATTTATTCGATTTGGCTGAATTCCAAGACGAGACCAACAAATGCAGCTGCCAAAAAGTTTCTGCTTCCTAAGGATAGCAATAAAATGTATGTGTGTGTAAGTGTGTGTGTATATTGAAAGGACTCAGACTAATTAATTAAAAAGAGACTGAAACTGGCAGAAGTCGAAGGCGAAGCAGCTTGGGACACCCACTCACACACTTGTACAGTAAACTGCCTTACTAAGCGCCTTGTGATCCTTTCTTAATTGAAAAATGTCGTCGCAAACAGCAACAGCAGAGGGAAAGAGAAAAAGGAGAGGGAATGACAGTGGAGGGGAGAAGAGAGGAGAGAGTGGAAACATTTCCCAAGCATTCAGTCAGGCCAACCAACAAAATCCTTGTTAATCCTGCACTGAAATTGGAAAAACCTGCAGAGCCAGAGAAAGTCTACTGCCTCCTCTCTCTTCCCCTCTCTCTCTCTCTATCTGTCCGTGTCTCCTCCGTCTCTTTCAATTGACTGTTCTCCAGACTTGGCTCGTAAAACATCTCTTGAGCCGCACACGCAGCGCCATTAAATTTGTACCCGAAATTATGTAATAAATGCAACATAAAATTTGGCTTTGCCACACTAATTGGAATGCAATGCAGCAACAATTTGTTAAATAGAAACATTACGAGACAAGAGACTTGGAAGAGGAATAAGACCCTCTCATATATAATCCTTTGCGCACAATATAAAGTGTCACAATATTACACTTTCAAACAAATCGTTACGATTTCTGACTCATCCAACAATGCAAACAAACATTTTCCCAATACAAAACGTGGCAGACTTTATGTCTTCCACTCGCCAGGGGAGACTTAGTAAAAAGACTGGGGAACCGTGGACTAGGCAACTGTGGACTGGGACTTCCCGGCTTTTATTCATTCATAAATCGCCCAACTATATTGCCCGTAGCTTCATTGCACAAAAGAGGTCGTCACACCTTTCTTTTTGGGAAATCAATATCTAAACAATGCGCTCAACGACTTTTCCGACAAACGTATAAAATAAACAAGAAATAGAAATTTATTTCAGCACGCCGAAGATTTGATGCTCTTACTAACTATGTCCAGAATTATAAAATACTGAATCGAAAATGTATTCTGTGATACTGATTGAAAAAACAGACCAAGTTTCATCAAGAAATCTTGAAAACTTTTATTATTGTGTTGCATATTTCGTAACAGAATTATGATACCTTTTGTGAGGGTATAAGAGATTTCTTTTCAGCAGCCCCCAAGAAGAAGTTTGACACTTTTTATGACTGTGAAACCTGTGTGTGTAGTACGAGAGTGTTATTAAGTTAGAGTTAGAGGCAGCTACGACAAATGAGCCCGCCCGTGTTGGCAACTGTCTGAGCCGAGATTCAGAATTCAGAGCCGAGATTTTGGACCGCCGCCGTCGCATTGTCTATGGATGCTGGTCATCTGTCTGGAATTCATTCAGTTTCTCATTTGCATGAAAATTTGTTGAAAACACATTTAACTGAAATCGAATGCTTTTGAAAATATGTTGAAACGGTAATTTGTTGGCCAGTTTAGATGTGTTATTAGCAGCGTTTATATACAAGTTACGCCCAAAAGCGACAGAGGAAAAAGTGTCTATTAAATATCCAGATATTCAGATACACAGATACATATTTTGTTTCCATTTTGTGTGCTCTAATTTATGCATTTGGATTTGGGTTGGCGTATGCTATTCAACGGCAGTGTAATGTCTGTATTCGTGTCTGTTTAAAGTGCAATAAGCAAGTCTAAGACTGATCTATGAGCCAAGATATTCGAGCTAAGATTCGACTTGAATTTAGATGACAGTGCTAAGCCTAAGTTTACATTTCTGAGTTTTTTATTTTTTTGTTATTTAAACTGTCTGGAAGTACCAGATAAGACTTGAGGTTTTGTAGTCTGATATTATAATTTATTGTTGTTGATCAATCAGAAGCGAATTGGAGCTGACTTTGGGTTTTAGCTAAATATGGCTGAAAGTTCTGAGAATAAGTTTATCAAATCAAGTGTGATCTGGAATTGATGAAATATAATTCAATGGAATATAAAAATAGTTTAATTAGAAGCTGTAAACATTTAATTCAATTTCGATTTTTATTTAATGATAGAATTTTAACTTTCCTTAATTTATTAGCCACAAATCCTTAAGCGACCTCCCGTTTCGAACTGAGCTGTGAGTTGTTTCCTCATACTAAACTGTATGATGTACGCAGGAAACGTTCGTGTTGAAAAATGTGATGTTTAATTTCGCACATTAAAATCAGAAAATTATCAGACACGAAAAGTCATAAACCGCACACCGAATGCCTTCACAAAGGTAACAACTAAAAAACAATTATCAAAGTTGAATAAGAATGAAATTCCAAATACCCTGCAATTTAAGTTAAAGCTTATAAAATATCTACAAGGAATTAATTTAAAAAAATGTCTGAAAAATATTTCTAAAATTGATTTTTTGATAATTAATTTTGTACAGGGTATATTGTAGTCCAGTTAAAGCGTGAACGCAGTGCAAGGCAAAAAAAGGAAGCAAAGAGAGAGAGAGGAGAATACGAGAGTCTGCGAGTCTACCGTCGAGCAAAAAGCGCAGTGAGCAAGATTAAAATCTTCTGAGAATTGTGTACAAAGCAAACAGGCAAAACGTAAGTAACATAAATGAGCAAGAGGCAGGAGGAGGAGAAGAAGGAGGTGGACGAGGAGGAAGCTGCGACTCGGAGTCAAATCGATATATTGGTAAGGCGCAGGAAAAGGGAAAGGGGAAGAGGAGGGAGAAGAGGATATGAGGCGACAAGGAGAATGGCATGTAAACAAATCGATTTGTTTCATTGATGACATTCTTGCCGAGATTTTTGCAAAATGTCATAAAGTTTATGACTTAAGTCTTTTGTTTGACGCTGACTGTGACGCTGGCGGCGACGCTGACGACGATGGCAACAGCAACTCTGACTTCGACTCTGACTGAGCCCAGTGACTGGGCTTGCTGATCGCACGAAAATATCATTATTAAAACTGATCGAACCGTACCCGAACCGAACCGGTTCTGCTGTCTGTTTAGTCGAGCCCCAGAGCTTCAACTTTATATGCAGATTTTCCAGACGTTTTTTGCATTCACACCTACAAAAGTGTCATCCGTTTGGCATTTAACTTCTCTCCCCAGCGACTTCTTTATTTATTTGTATCGCCTCTTCTTTCTCTTCGCGTTCTTTGCTTTGCAACAACCACAAATTTAACGATTAAGACGTGTTAAATTGTTAACAAGCCACTTGCAGTTATTGCCAATAAGCTGCAAATTTACGAGTCTTGCATTTGGCTATGAGACGTCTCTCAGTCCCAGCCTGGGCTCGGATCCGTTTCATTCGCCCAGTTTGGTCTGTGTTTGTCTGTGGTGTTAGTTAGTTGTTGGCTTGTTGTCTGTTTGTCTAGTTGCCTAGGCCCCAACAGTCATAATTTGCATGTGAAAGCTTTGCGTCGTTTGTTGCCACATCAAGTTGCATTCGACTTTAGGCCGAGAGTCTTTTGTGCCCTGCCCCACAGTTCAAAAGGCTCAAATGCTCAATGAGACATCATCAATGGTGCTGCAGGTCCTCCTTCTTTTTTTACTTATTTTTTTTTAATATCTGAAAAACTTTCTGGAGTTTCTTACAAAAATATTTTTGAAATTATTTTTATTTAATATTTTTTAAAAAGTTTTCCACAATAAAAAAAGACTAAAATAAAAAAAAAGTTTTAATCTATTTAAACTGCTCACTTGAATACAATTTAGAAATATACAGGAGCTTTATTATTTCATATAAATTTAAATTTTTCAAAATCAGATACAATTTTTTTTTGAACAATTTCGGAAAAATTAAAGTTTTTTAAATATTGCTTTTAAGAAACTGTTGCTAAAGCGAATAAGCTTTTAAATGTCAAGAATTTTTTCAAGAATCACTTTATCATATAATTATTATTTTTATAATTATTAACATATCTTTAATTTATTTACATTTCTGTAAGCCAAATATATATTTTTAGTAAGCTCCTAAGGCCCTAATTTGCCAAAACAGAATCAATTTGAATGATTTACAAAAAAAATACAAAAAGAAAAACCAGTTTGGTAATTTAGCCATCATCAATTCAAAATGACATTTACATATTTATCCATGAGAAATGTACCCTTAAAACGCAACGCCTCTGGCAATGTTAACATATGTAAAAATTGGGAAATTTGGAAAGAACTTCAACTGCTGCAGGCGGCAGACAGACAGACAGACAGACAGTTGACTGAAATTAATTTCAAAAGCCCAAAATAAATAAACAGTCACAAATTATGGCCAAATTAGCAAACAGCAACCACTTGGCCATGACAAAATGCCCAAATGAAGGGAGGGAGAAGGAGGAGGAGAAAGCACAAGTGTTGTGACATGCACTGCGTATGCGTATCTATGAGATACGTGTTACATGTGTTGCATAATGCCAACTCAAACACAATTACTGCGGATGGGCGAGAGGTGGATGTAAGGGGTGGGTGTAAAGGGGTGTAAGGAAGGGAGACGGGCAATAAATACAAGCCGCATATAAAGCGACGCAGCGGTCGCTTAATCCCAGCCAAGTCACCCCAAAATGTTGTTATTTATACACCCAACAAGCTACACCCTCGCACACACACACACCCCACACACACACACACATATATAAAGCACACAAACTGTGCGACAACCAATTACTCAACATGATTTCAATGAAATTACCGCACAGAAAACAAAGCCAAACTGGTAGAAACAGAATACAGTCAACAGTAAACTGGATACAAGGATACCAGGATACAGAATGCGGATAGATACATCTACAGGAGCACTCGCAGCAACAACAACAACAACAACTCAAACAATAACAACTGGAACAACAACAACAACATCAATCTCAATAACAATTCATAATTCATGTTTAACATGCGCTCCCCGTGGTTTACCCACTGAGCAATTTTGGCAGCACCACCCACCCCCATCCCACCACCCGAAGGCAACTTGCCACCCCTTTTCAAGTGCACAACAACCCCTCCCTCATCCCCCTTCCTCTCCTCCTCATCCACCTCCAGCTCGCTTGCATAAATTGTTGATTGTTTGTCTATGTTCGGTCGTATTTATGAGTCGAGTTGAAGTCAACTAACTTTTTGTTGTTGTCTCAATAACAAATGACAACATGGGGGTTGACCGACGACAACAACAACTACAGCTACAGTACTTCCCCCTATACAGTGGCTGCTGCTACTGATGATCATCCCTAATTGGTGTTGAATGGAGTTTTTTTTTTGTTTTTTGGGGTGAAAGGTGGCAACCTGCAGCCGGTGGTTGAGTGGCTGAGTGGCTGACGGCCTGAGGAAGCTGCGTGTCACATGGCAAGTGTAATTTTTTATTGTTCACCCCACTGTGTTGTGTATATTTGGTGTGGTGTCAGTTGGTGTGGGGTTTGTATTAGCCAAATGCTGTGGATGGGCGTGAAACTTATTAGCATAATTGAGCTGTTTGTTTATTCTGCACCTCAATAAGCGAAAGATGTCTTGATATTTTTCTACCCAACTGACAATCAATTTTGGAAAATTTGCAGGGTATTAAGCTACTTACTCAATTGCTTAGATTAATAAAAATACATTTGTCAGCTTTCCGTAATAGCAGCTTATCTTAAAAATATGATTTGTCAAGTTTTTCCTGAATAAATATAATTTGTTCTATATCACATTTATGAAAGACATAACAGGCTATCAATCGAATTAATTATTTAGACCAGTTTCTGTCATGCTTTCTATTAAAAAATTAAAAGATTCGCCATCTATTTAAAGGTTTTTTAAAACTTACAAAATGGATTGTAAAAATCATTAAAATACGCACGCTTTCAATGAGTTGAGTCTGCACATTGAAGTTGCCAATTTTAATGCAGAGTTTTATGTGCGACATTTATGAGTTTTCAGTGTAATTTTTTGAAATTTATTGGCACTTCAACTTACGCACAAAGGAAACTGCCAACGCCCGCCGAAAGAAGGAGAAACAAATACAAAGTGAATGAGAAGAAGAAGAAGAAGAAGAAGAGCACAGCAAACAACAGTTAATACAGGGAATGATATAGGCCGCAAAGAAATCGACAAAAATCGACAGAAATCGACAGAAATTGTAATGAGAACGAGACAATCGCCGCGGGGGAGATTATTTCAGTGTGTTGAGGAAATTAGCATACGCTTATGTTATAATTTAATTATAATTTATTGATTTTAAATGTCTCTTTTATTCAGCGTTTTCATTTTATTTATTTTTGGTATCGGCAGCGTTGAAGTCGCTTTGTTTACGATCTGTAAAAATGTGAATTTTATGGAACATTTAATTTACCAAAGTTACCAAAAGATTCCCAAAACTGAATTATGACAGAGTGGGATCTTTTAACATGTTAATTTCCTTTCTGTCTCCCTCTCTCTCTTTTCTGCGGGCACGCCCACAACAGTGTGACCATATAAGAGTAGAAGTGTGCTTGTGTGTGAGTTTCAGTGTCGACCAGCGTTGCCAACTGTCTACAAAATATATAAAGTGCCAACCGCTGCCACCCAATTACCAAATGACATGACAAAACCGCTTTAAGGCGTCGCTTTCCCCTCCTCCCCTCCCTGCCCACCATGACATATAACAAAATTGCAAATTAGAAACAGAACACAATGCAAAAGCGCGACAAAATAACAAAACAAAGGCACATAAAACTTAAACAAAGGCAGCCAAGATAACTGCCAAAATAAAAGAGGATGAAGAAAAAAAGAAAAATATATTTAAACAAATAACATAAAATGCAGGCAATAAAAAAAACTCAGCGGACCAACATGAAAATGCTGAGGAAAAACCGAGAGGAAATAAGCGAGCATGAATGTCAAAAGAATAAGACTTAGTGATACTCTGTAATATTAAGAATGTGAAGTAGTCTAGATTCAAGATGTTCAAATAAAATGGTTACTTATTAATTTTTCATTTCTTTACTCCGTTTCCTCCTCTGTAATATTATATCATACCCATTTAGTGCATGATATGCTTACAGGGTACAATAAAAAAACATCCTTCTGTTGTTTTTTTTGTTCGTTTTGCTTATCTTTAACTGCCATCAACAAGATGGCAACTTCCGTTCGCGCGCCATAATGTTTTCTCTACATAGAAACCAACACACTCGCACACACACACACACAGACAGAGCAGCACATTGAGAGACAAGTCACGCACACTGAGCCGCATCCTGATCCAGTTCTGGCCAAGTAAAAGCTCAGGGAACAGGGGCTGAAGTGAGCTGAGGCTAAGGAAAGGGAGAGGGAAGAGAGAGGAAGAGGAAGGGGGGCACAAATGGTCACCAGGGCGTGTAATTGAGTGCTACAGGACCCTTTTAACATTTTTATTTGCACATTAGCGAGGGTGGAAATGGCGAAATTTTCGCCCAAAAGTGACAGCGCGTTGAATGTGGGTGGCAAAAGACCAAAAAAAAGCATAAAAGAAATAGAGACAGGGAGGGAGAGAGCGAGACATCTCTCTGTGCCTGCAAAAGAGGCAGAAAACAGACGTTGAAACGGGAGGAAAATTTACCATTTCCTTATTGACTTTCAGTTAGATGTCAATATGCTTGAATGTTTGCTTTTTGTGCGTTCATCTCTGAAGTCGTAGACAAATTTGTCTGCGGTTCAATATGCGACAGTTGTTGATCTGACGGTTTGAGATTGGGTCCGAAACGATGTGGTTAAGGGAGGTTGGAATTGGAGTTGGGTGGTTATTGAAACATATGCTGAAAAGTCACAGGGAAAATAAAAAAAGATTGCAGATTAAACAAGTAAAGATATAAATTTGATAAAGAGAAAAAATTGGTAGTAAGTCAAAAGATTCTTTATTTTAAAACTTAATTACAAAATTTTTGATATTTCTTATTTGTTATTTATCTACCTTAAAACTAGTTGCATATACAATTTTATTCAATATTTAAATATCAAAATATTTGTTACACTTTTTTTTGATTTGGTATTTGTTTTCCCAAAAACTGCTTAAATACCAATCATAAAAAAAATGTATTAGAAGCATTAATATATTTAAGTAAGATTATATTTCTTCGAGTTAAATCTCATTATATAAAAATCTGCTGAATTTTTAAAGCCAACCCTGATTTAGTTAGCTCCAGCTGAATACTCTCCTTGGCCACAACAAACTTTCAGCTTATAAATCAAATTTACTCTTCGCACCACATTCCACCGCAACGCACAATATGATAAAAGCCGCAAAACACAATTCGCAAAATAAAAACCCCAAATATCCCCAGCCTCATAATTCAAAGGGCAGCCGCAGAAGCCACAGCGGCCATTGAGGAAAAAACCCTTTTTCATGAGTAACATGGCCAAATTTCATGAATAATTCGACGCCGCAGCTGATGATAAAACATGAAAATGGGCAAACATAAATCTAGCACAAGAGATAGGCCATAAACAGGACAACAGGACAGAGGACGAGGGAATAAATGCAACTACTTAAATATTACACAAAATTTCGCCTACTCTTTATTAAAGTTGCCACTTTCAGTGTGTGTGTGTGTGTGTGTGTGGCTTGAAGGGGTGCCACATTTTTGTTGCCACAGTCTGTCCTCTCTGTCCTCTGTCCTCCGTGTCGTTGAGTCGTTGAGCAAAGTCAACTTTCGTTTAGCTTGTAAATAGCTCGTTTTCGCAGACTCAGTAACTCGACGCCATGTTAATATATAACAATTAATCTTGACTAAAAGTATCTTCTGAGCCGCCCACAGGCGCCACAGGAGCAGCAGGACCAAACGGAAGCAGATCCTTGCCACAGTCCTCCCTCCCTTCCGCTTCCCCACCCTGCCTTTCCACACAGCTCTCTTGCTCCTGCTCTTTATGCATAGCAATGACTTGGACGCCACTGTTTGCCGCCATGTTGTTTTCAGTCTTGCACACACACACACACTAACACTATAACAGCCACCCACATACACACACATACACACATTTTGCACATTACAGTGTTAATGTGCCTCACTGCCGCATGTAAAAACCCAAGTAATTTGAGAGCAGCGTGGAAACAGGACAGAGCGGGACAGTGAAAGGGGCATGCTCCATTTCTCTCTCTCTCTCTCTTGCCCCCCTCTCTCTCTTCCTCTTCGTTGTGGGTGTGCGTGTTAATGATTTTTTGCACACAGCTTCACAACTTGACGCGTTGGCTGCCCGCTCTCTTCTCATTCGCAGTCTCTGTCTCTGGATCTCACTCTGGATTTGCCTCGTTTGTGGGTGGATTATGTTTATATACATATATATACAGCTATACAGGTAGACATAAAGTTATATGGGCTGGCAGATTCAGTCAACGCTTTTGGTTATGTCCACACGTGTGTGTGTGAGCCTTGGCCCTTTCGGTCAGCCACAGCTGATTAACAGATACACAACTTGGCTTAACAAGGTCGCAAATAAAGAAAAAAATTAAATACAAAATGAATTAAATAAAAGTGAAAGAGCATATAATAATCAAAAATTAGTTGTTTAAACAAATTAAAGTTATTCTGAACTAACTTGACTTAAGTTATGAAAACAAGAAATTGTTTTAAAAATAAAAATAAAGTAGATTTTACTTCATGCTATTTACCAATATTAATATATAATATATATAACACTTTTTAAACACAAAGTTCTTTCCAATCTTTAAAGTTTTTTCCAGTGCTTGTTAACCTGTGCAATTCGCTACAATTCCTAGCGATAATTCATGGTTTTTTCTTCAAATCTTCAATCTTAAAATAGGGGAAAAAAATCTTAATTGTAAGAGCATTAATATAAATAAACTTTTTAAATTTATAAAATAATTTTCTAAATTTATTAAAAACTTTGACTTGTAAATTAATAAGTCGAAAATAAAATCAAACTTTCATAACTTTGTTAAAACTGCTTTCAAACCTTTTTTAATCAGTTCAAATAATTTTCTTCGACAGAATGCGATTTCAATGGAAAGGATCCTCCTAGTGTTTTTTGAAAATTCAAAATATTAAGTCTCAAATTTTACTGATGTCATAATTAGTATAAAACAGAACTTTAAGCTTCATTCTGACTTATAACTTCTAACTTCCAACCCAGTTAAGCAGTAATGCTAAAATAAAGCTATCATGAGGTTTCATCGGGAAAAACATTACCAAAAAAAGAAGAGAAAATGTAAATAAGTATAAGTAGGTATGTAATTGTTTGTTTGTAAGCAAGAAAGTCATCTAACGGATCGCGATTTCAGCTGGCGATTACAGCTCCGAAATGCTTCGCTAACTGCAAAGCAAAAGCCCAAGGAAATGTCAAGTGTCAATCAAAAGCGCCGCTGGAAGTCTTCGAATCCGACTCCAACTCTGACTCTGACTCCAACTCTGAGTCCAAGTCTGACTCCGACTGTGGAATGGGTCGCATTGCCAAATACTTGATGCTTAAGTGAGACTCAGTGAAATCCTTGGCGCCAGCTTGACCAAATAACTCAGTTTTATATTTATTTTTTTGTTATTTATTGTGAGTCAGCGCGAAGTTGGTGTAAAAACTGTTTATCATTTGAAGTCAAAAGTTGAGGTTGCGTTGGCTAATAGAGGCGTTACCGGCTGGACAGCTACACGAGTCCAGCTGGACAGCACCAGGTTATTAATTACTCTATTTTCCCAAACAAAATACAACAAACTCTAGTGCCGCCCATTGAATTTTGTTAAGGAAACCCTCAAAAAGGTAAGAAAAAAAATAGAAAAACCTCTACTTATTACAATTTAATTGTTTTACAATTTTCGGTGGCGCTTATTAGCATTTTCGTGGTGCTCGCACCACACGTGGTGCAATTCCCAAAAAATACGAGACCAACCTGCGCATGGCTGACTACAACAACAACAACTATTACTACAACAAAAATAATAATGAATATGAAGTACAGCGCACTGAGACTTGAAAACCGTTGCGTCTGATTTTTACCATAAATTATGTAGATAAGCATAAGTGGGCTAAAAGGAAGGGGAAGTTTCATTTTTGTATTGTTTTCTGTTATTGTTGTTTTTGTGTTTAATTGTTTCTTTTTTTTGCCTTTTAGTTTTTAGTCGGAAAAAGGGCGACCATTTTTGAAAAGCGTGTGCAGAACAAATGAACAGTTTTGTATTGTTGTGTTTGTGTGTGCTTGGGGCAGAGGGGGGTGCCAGGTGGGTGGGCATGAAACGAGGGGCCTGTAATTTCCAGTTGAGCTGTGCACTGGCAATGATATAGATGTAACATGACTGAATACCTTAAGGATCGACTAAGAAATACCCTAAAGGAAAAAAGTTGTAGATAATAGATTGAATAGATTAAACTTTACTTACATATCATATAATTTTCATATAAATAATTTTTTATTCAAAAAAAATAAAAATACATATCATTAAAATACCAAAAAATAAATAAAAAAATTATAGAATACAACACACAAAAAATTAAATTTATTCTTTTGAAATTTTTAAACTATCATACACAAATTTTTATATTCACATTATTTTGTAAAATGGCAATGAAACCATTTTCAAATAGCAGATTCATTATTTAATTATAATTAAAAGCAGCGGTGGGCACGCAGTGGCTCCGGGAGCAACGGTTGCTTTCAGCTTTATTTCTGACTATTCGGCGCCTAGATTTCGGACAGAAGACTCGCGAGCAAGGTAACAACAACAACATAGGAACAGCTAGACATTGACACTTAAAATTTATGACCGTCATAAAAAAAGATGTTGTTGTTGTTGAAGTTGTTGAAGTTGTTGTAGTTGTTGTAGTACTACCGACTTAAGATTTTGTGCTCACGGCTGATTAAAAGTATTATAAATTATCATTATTTTTTATTTTACTATTAATAATATTAATATGAAATTGTGAAATTGAAATATTTGAGGTAAGTACAGTTATTCTAGAAATCTTCACTCGTAACAGACCAATATACCCTGTTAAGCTTCTGCTTGCAGGGCATATAAAAGCTACACTCTTATGTAAGCAACTCAGCGCTCAAATTTAAAATTCACAGCACATTTTCTCAGCGCTGCGCTGCGAGTAACAATATTGACAAAAAAGGACACAGACACAGACACACACAAATAAAAATACAGACACACACACAAAGACAGCTGCAGATACAAATGGCGACGAGGCAGCTAAAGGACGAAAAGGAGTCGCTTCTGCTGCTTAAAATTCCGTGAGCATCGTTTCACAACTTTCCAACTTGCCAAAAAATCGAAAAACGGCAAAAAGAAAAATGAAATAAAAGAAGGAAAAGTGGAAAAAAGATGTAGAAAGGAGCGAAAACCCAAAGCAAAGCGCATAAATTTCACATTCTGTATGTTGCTTGCAGTACTTTCAGACTGGGTGTGGGTGTGGCAAGCAGAAAAAGAGAGAGAAAGAGATGGAGAGTGAGAGATAGCGACGAGTGAAGTCAAGCAAAATGTGCGGAAAATAAATGAAAATGCTCAGAGCTCGTTCACAAGAGTGCTTACGGCGTCCGCAAGGAGCTGTTGAAGTGGCAAATTTGCGCAAGCGACACCCGAGGCAGAAACAGAGACGGAGCTGGAGATGTTGAAGGAGTGGGCGGTGGGGAGTGGAAAGGCGTGGCAGCAGCAGGACAACGACTCCGCTCTGGAGTTGCTCTCGCTGCCATCGTTACTTACAACAACTACATGCCAGTGTCAACACATACTTGGCCTTTTAAGTGGGCAATGGCAAAAGCGAACCCCAAATGGAAAACATATATACAAAGACAGAAACTCGGACAGACAGACAGACAACGCCGCCATATTTGTTTGGAGTGCCAAACCTTACCACACATTTTTATGGCTTTGACATAAAAACCAAATGCAGACGAGCAGCAATGACATTTATACGAGTTTCTCACATTCGCCATCTCACTCCAACACTTTGCTTTATATAATTAACCCCATTTCATGATTTTTCTCTCTCTGTCGGTGAGACAATAAAGTTTTTCGGCTTTGAGAAAAAGGCTTTTTTTAATGACTTTGGTGACAAAAAGTTTGGCAATTTTTTCGCAATTTGCCGCCACAACGATTTGCGTTTAATTAACCAAAAGTTAAAGTTTCGTTTGTAATGTCGCTTAGAGGAAAAGCTAATGCACTTGCCAAATTGTTGTCGAAAGTTTTTGTCTGGCAATAAAATTAATTTTGATGACAACAGCAGTTACTACTGCTCTTCTTCTTCTTCTACGTCTTATTGTTGTTGTTGTTGTCTTTTATGACACCGAAATAATTGAGAAACCGAGTCCAATAATCAACTGGGCAAACGCTTAAAACGCTTAATGAACAATTTAACTTTTGCCGAAAAGTTGTGGAAACTGAGCCAAGGAAATCATTAAGGACGTTCAGTTAATAGCTAACGACTTCATAATCTAACAATTGCTGAAAATGTGAAGCAACATATTTTCAATCTTACTTATGTATGTATCTGATTCGAAACTGTGTTAGGATTGAATAAGAAGTAAAAGAAAAGATTTGGTAAAACTTATTTAGTTTTAGTTTTTGACAAAAATAAAGTAATTTTTTATAATTTATTTTTTATTAAGTCGTTTTGAAAATTAGTATAAAACAACTTTAAATTTGATATGCAAAATGTATCCTCAATCTTATGAATCAAGACACATTTATTTTGTATCGAGCTCGTTTCAGTATTGAGTAGTTAAACGTGTTTGAAAATATTTAAGAAATGTTATAAAAATACACCACAAAATAATAAAAAAAAACCACAAATATAAACATTTTTATTCTTGTAACGCACAAATCAATTAAATTTAAAGATTAGCTTAAGTTCTGTGTCGAATAAAAATATTCCCTGAAGCCAAAGTCAATTTTTAAATTGAGCCGCAAATGTTTGTAAATCAAATTAAAGCATACAAATTAAAAGCAGAACGCTCCTTAAATACTGGAAACTAGACATAGAGGGAGAGAGAAGGATAGAGTATTAGGGAGAGAGAGATAGGTAGAGTTCGTAGATCAAGTTAAATCTGAAATGCGGCGTGTAAATGATGCCATCATAATATTTTGATTTGTGAACGCACAACAGAAGGCAGCACATCATCAGTTAAGGGGTTAATAAAGCGCATAAAATGCTGGAAAACGGATTTTCCGGCCACACAAAATGTCCCCTCCAACCCTAAGTCTATTGAGCTAATCACATCCGACTTGGCGGCAGCATAAGGTGCGCATTACTCATAATGCGAGCGTGTGATATGAGGATGCGAATGGAGTATGAAGAGACAAGAGACAGAGACAGAGACTAGAGAAATCAGCCCCCATAGGAGTATAGAAGAGTATTCAGAGTCTCGCTTGCACCCACCCCTGGGTATATGTGTCTCGTTCATGCTTAACTCACACCCTCAAATGCCAATCAGCCTAATCGCTTTCGCTGCGCCGCATGGCTTAACTTTTGTTGTTGCCTTGGTTGTGAAAACTGTGGCTAAAAGTTTATATATTGAGCGACTTTCGACTCAACTTAAATAGGAGCATGTGTAGCACGAGTGCGAGTGCTGCATGATAATCAGTAGCAGCAACAACAGCAACAACAACAACTTCCCCATCATCGTCATCATCTCCGTCAAACTCACTTTCTCCTCAACGTGTGTCGCCATATTTGTTTTTATTGCTCTTCCTTTGTTTATTATGTGATTTTCCTCCTCCATATGGCCAAAAACTGTGTGTGCGTGAGTTTTCCAGTTAATCGCACAAAATTTTATGTTAATTTTCATAAATTTTATTGCCCTCCCCTTCCCGTCTTGTTCCCAATCAACCCACCACAACCTTACCCCACAAAAAGGTCTTTTTAATTAGTTTTCCTTTTGTGTGGGATTTATTTTATGTGCGCAATAAGTTCTTTATGGCGGCTAAAGAGAGAGAGAGGGGGAAAAGGGGGCATTTTTTAAGAGTTGTAACCCATAAAGTTGACACAACAAAATACTAAATACTCGTGTTTTCATTTAGTGTTATACGGTGCCGTTTTTTCTCTTTTTTTATTTGTTTATTTGTTGTGTATAGACTTGTTATAGATCTTCTATTTGTTTGTTTAACTGCCAGCATATTTTAGTTTCGGGCAGTCAAGTGTCAAATTATTTTGGAGCCGCTTTGGGAGCTATTAACATTTAGTCTACACTCAAAAAGATTTGAGTTTAAATGGCAATAAAAATTACAACCGAAAAGCTGAACAGGTTTACAATGTGTAATTTGGGAAGATAGAGTAAAAATAAACTAAGTATATTCGAATATGTAATACTTAAGATTAATTTAGAAAGAGTTATTTAGTTATACAAAAATTGTGATAGGTAAATTTTATCAGTTGATCTCGAAGAAAATGAAAGATTTGGGAATAATTTATCTCCGTCCAAATTAACTATATACAAAATTAATTATCTAGTCACAATTCTTCTTCTATAAGAAGTCTGATAAAATAATAATCTAGATGGAATAATTTGCTAATTGTTTTTAATCTCAATAAACATTGAATCATGATTAAGGATGTAACATCTAAGGAACAGGAACTGAAGTTCTAAAGCTCTGCAGAAATAAACGATTTAGTAAGAAAATCACAAGTCTGAGGAAATTAAGAAAGGAAGAGGGAGAGAATTGTCACTCAAATATGTGTGTGTATGTGAGTGAGTGTGTGTGAGTATGGCGTGTGTGTGGCCAGCGAGTGGTGAGTGTCAAAGTGACGATCGATCATCGTCAGTCTGATTTTTGGCATATGTGGTTAAATAAAGAAACGAGGATCCCCCCGCTGAACCAGATCGATCAATGACGAAATGACGAAATGACGAGCAAAGGCAAAAATCAAAACAAAGCAAAAAAAAACATTAAACAGAAATGAAATTTAATGCAAACAGAATATTATTTGATTTGAATACATGATGAATACGCATTGTTGTTATATCAAAAGTGTCATAGTTATGGCCGTAATGAACAGCTGTTAGTCCAAGTGGAATCCTAAACCGAGATCAGACATTACCAATATGATAGATGGACGAGTTAATTTGACTGAGTGCGTGGCGAGTTCGAATTATCGAACTGCGGCTAATGTAATTACAAAAATAGCAAGAGCAGAAATATAATGAAAAGGGCAGCCAAGGGCAAAAGTCGAGCGCATCAACTTAATCATTTTAACTAATTGCCAGAGCGAGAGGGCGAATAAAAAAGCGCTTAAAAGACAGAAGTGGGCCCAAGGGACGAAGCTGAAACTGAAACTGAAACTGAAGCAACCAATTATGTTGATGGTAAACAAATTGCGCACGTTCCGTTGGCATAAAAATTAGTAAAAAAAAAAAAAAAAAAAGAGAATAAAATACGAAAAAATAACAAAATTGGTAGCTACATACTAGAGTAGTATCGCTAAAAGGACACGCCAAGCAGCAACTTGGCAACTGAAAGATCTAATTACACTAATGACAGCCAGGATACATACGAGAGGAGTCCTGTGTCCTGTGTCCTGAGTCGTGTTGCAATTAAACCGTTTGAATGGCGCTGCGTGCAACAACGACATAAGGTCAAAGTCAGAGTCAGCTGGCAAATGAATTGCCCGAGAGTATTCACTTCACTCGAACGAGTGTATTCATTCATTTAATATCGTTCGAGAAGCCATTTAAACAGCTTCTGTTTAGTCTGAACGTGTGGCACACGCAATGCAATGGCAATGGCATCAACTTTCAGTTGCCTCCTCACAAATGAATCGATAAGCAACTCTGTCCTCTGTCCACTCTTTTGACTGTATTCGGGCCAAGAAGAAGAAGCAGAACTTCCGTCGCACAACTTAAGCGGATTTAGCGCCTGTTGACGCCTCTCGAATTTCCCAAAAGCCGCTTGGCCACATTGCGACCGCACACAACGCACAACTCCTCATTAGCAATCCACCAACCAGCCAGAAAAATAAAAACAACCAAAGACAAGAAACAGAAAACAGATCCACAAATGTATCCTGCGCATTATTAAGGGAATTGCATCATCAGAAAGGGTAAAAAGCAGAAACCCTAAACGTGATGCACCTAAAAACAAGGATCATATAAAATGGGGCGTTTCAAGGACCTCACATGAGAATGAGTATGGTAAGGATATGGGAATGTTGTCTATAGGAATAAATCTCTCTTTGTTCCACTCATGTGTGAAAAGGTGTGTCGAATGTGTGTCAAAATGTATGTGATATTTAACACTTTATTGTAGAATAGATAACGTATAATATTAAATAGATCACATTACATTTACATTTTATCTGGGGTTTTATTTTGGAAACTATTTATTTTATTATTTACTATATTTATTTATTTTATTAATATTGCACGACTAAAAGCAATCGGCAAAAAGTAAAATAATATTTAAAATTACAAAATAATAAAATAAATTTAAAGTGTTCAAAACTTTAATTTATTCAAACTTAGCAGCATTCAAATTAAGAATACATTCTATTTCTCGTAAATTAAACAAATTAAATGAAGATAAAACTATGGAATATTTAAGATTGGGATATAAATAACAAATTTTAATAAGACAGACATCAATTTTCTTCGTGTCCCTGGTTTTAAGTTCATTGTAATAGATATTGATTTTAATAAAAACCAAAATTAAGAAATATTTAAAGTGTCAAATAATTTTCCTTGCATCTTAAACATAAGTACTTTTTTCTGAACACTATTTATACACTATATAGATTATATTAAACTCTTCTATAAATTTCTCTGACTCTCTTTCTCTCTCTTTATATCTCATAATAAAACCCCACTTATAACCCAATCGTAATGCACAAAAATAAAAAAAGCCACACAAGGCGTTCTAATTATGATTGATGTGGCACATAACCCAGCCCAATTCTGGCCATAACTTAAAATGTGCTCGTTAAAACCGCATCAGATGTGGACAATGCCAAGGAAGGAACCTCTAGGAACCACGAAGGTAAACCTCAAATGCAAATCAAATATGAAATTTTTAATATTTTGTTGGCACAACACAACAAATTTCAATATAATGAAGAAAAGGGGACCACGGCCACAGTCACATTCACCACACAGAGCGTGGAAAATGATCTATTGCCGAGACGAGACGAAGGACGAAGGACAGGCACAAGGACAAGAACAAGGCCTGATCTTTGCCTAGGCAGATGCTGCAGCATCCTTGCTCTTTATCCTTGTCCTCTACCCCTGCAATTTGAATTCAATTTAGAGCAGAGTCTGAGTTTTGGTTCGGGTTGACTTGACTTGTGCCCCGTGTGACAAGAGACAGCAAAAGAATAAAAGACGAAGGCACTTTTGGTCTGTTTTCCTTGTGGAAAATGCATGACAAAAGGACATGTGCAACAGTCCCGTGTTTTTTAACGCCTTGTGATCCTATTTTTTTGTGCTTGTGGCAGCCATTTTAGCTGCACTCGACGTTGACTCTCCATTAATCAGAAAATGCTGCACGTGTGCCGTATTTTTTATTTTCCTTTTGGGCGCTAAGAAGTCAATTTATATCAAGGATAATAGTAGGCAGGACTAATCCAAAAGTGTAGCCTACAATTAGCTGCGGCCTCTATTATGTTGTGCAATGAATGAAAGTGAAAGATTACTGCAAGTACTCTGAGTTCTTTTTTGTAAAGGATCTTCTGATCCTTATCCATTGTTTGCTATTTTAATCGCGCCAACCGAACGCTTCCCATTTTCACACTCCTTGCTCGCCGCTACACCTGTGTCCTGGACACACACACACACTGACACACACACATATTTGCTTAGTCTCAAGATAATTGCAGTTCCTCTGCAAATTAAGGGCGTGTCCTGCCCCTCACTGTGGTGGGTGTTGCGCCTTTAGCGGCTTAGCAGTTTTGCCTTCGACTTTAAACGTTGCCGCTTCAGTCTTAAAAAAAGGAAAAGTCGAAAATACTCCTCTAATAGACACCTAAGGCAACTCAACTGTCAACTCGGTCGGTTCGGGTCTTTGAAATGCTGCCTAGGAAGTTGCCACAATTCAACGAATTTTGACTACAAACGAACCGACGGGCAAAAATGGGGCTTATCCTTTAATGCGAATTATATTCACTGTTTGTCAAAAAAATTATACATTTTCTATTTATTTATTTTAAAAAATGTCTGCAAAATAAAAAATCATTTGTTATAATATAATAATTCTTTAACTTCTTTATTTATCTGATATTCTTAAAAAGATTTATCTATACAAAATTTTATTTTATTTCATTGAGGTCTTAGTGAAAAAAGACTTTTCATTTCTGATTAGAATAATAGATTTAATTATAATATTACATATACATTTATTTTATAATTAAACTATCATTCTGATATTGTCTAGAAGATAAGAATAAATTTTAAATATTATATAACACATTTATATAATTATTCAAGTTTTAAACATTTTATTCCACATTTATCCTGAGAAAAAAAAAGAAAACGCCTTTTTATAAACCTTCGAATGAGGATATTTATAGTAAAATCTCTAATTACTCATCTGTATTTGACCTTTTAAGCTGGACAGCTATGCAAACTATGTGAATTTAGTGTGAAGGTGTATAAAAGGGGCGTGGCATATGATGCTTATTAAACTATTAAATCCAGGCTCAAAGGAACTCAAATGAGTCTGTTTAGTATGACATTAAAAAGCGACCTTATATTACTTTTGTTATTGTTGTTTTTTCCTTGTTGTTCGAGGCGTGGCACAACGCCTGTTGCAATGACATAAATTAAAGAAAAGAAGAGATCTGAAAAACATAAATAAATAAATGCAAGCGCATATTCGAGAGAGGCCTAAAGTAATTTAACGAAATTACGCATCGTTTAAGTTGTGATTTATGTGGCATGAGAGGCACATAGAAACCGAAACCAAACCGAGACCGAAACATAAACGGAGACACAAACCCTTCACTCTGCCACACACACACTAACACACACACACACACACACACACACTCAAACTGAGAATGAATCTTTGCCTCGTATTGTTAATGAGTCGAATTACACACAGATAGAGAGAGAGAGATTCAGGACAAGGGCAGGAGCAAAGGGGGGAGCTGCTGTTGCTGTTGCTGAGTTGCCGTCGAAAGGTGTGACAATTGTTACACACACACACAGTCACACACACACACACACACATATAGAATGAGAGGAGCATGACTCTGGCAAGTTGGCAAAGATTTATGCGACTGCCAAAGGAATTCCCAGAAAATGTAGACAATTCCTTGTGGTCTCGACGATCCTGGCTAAGGACACAGGACCCAGGAGCTGCCTTTGTGTCTATGCGTCGAGGCTTTTTCATAAGCAAATTACGAGTACTCTCTTACTGCATGTATTGTGGTCACTTTTAACGGAATTGCTACCGGCAATTGGCGGCGCATAAAAAAAGAAAACACAAAACTGAAAAAAACAAAATAAAAAGCGGCTCCGGTAGCCGCCAAATTCCCTGGGGCAGTCGGCGCACAATTTATCAAAGCGGTTGGTTTGAAGATGCACCGCAATCGCTGCCCACATTTGACCCCTGACCCCCCCGGGGGTCCACAGGTTTTTGCATCCGACTCGACTCCGTGTCCCTGGGGCATTGGCGGTCCAGTGTTTCGGCCACAAAACGCAATGAGTTTCATTAATAAATTCCGACAAACATTTTTGTGTTTTGGCTTGTAAACAGCCCAGAAGCAACAACAGGGAATAACAGGGAAGACAACAGACTGTCCGACTGTTTGTGGGCGTTCACATTGCTGGGAAAATTGAATGGAAAATATTTGGTAAATATTTGCTGGCTGTGAAAAGGCTGAAAAGGTCAAAGGACATTCGTTTTGTTGTGTGAAAGGCCAAAATCATAATGGGAAAGATGAGAAATGAATGCTCAAAATTGTGCCAGACAAAGCGGCACCAAAATTGTGCTTGTTCTGCTTTGAGATTTATCCTTACCAACAATGATTTTTCATTTAAAATATTTATGAAACTTAAAAAATTAAGAAAATTGTACATTTATTGTAACTGAAATAAAGAAAAATCAAGCAGCCACAAAAATAGATTAAATTGATTTCTAAAAATAAATAATTTCTTAAAGTCTCGAGCTTATCGCTGAGTGCCACAGATTGGGGCAAGTGGCAGCCGGAAGCACACGTGCCCCAAGTGTTTGTCTAAATTTCGAAACAAGCTGAAGTACTCGCATTTAATTGTAATGAAAATCCACTCGATAACCCCATGAAAATCATACGGAAAAGCGGATGTGCCGCAGACAAAAAGAGTTGCCAAGTTGAAGAAGCTCTTTTGAAATTCAATTACTCGTATTTGGGGTCGATTGGAACTGATCTAATGGTTTCTTCTGTAAGTAAGCGGAACCATTAGTTTTAGTTAGAGATCTTCGTAGGTGGCCAGAAGAGGAGATTGAAAACTGTTATTAAATGACCAAAGATGTCGCACTGTTGACATACTTTGTTTCTGGACCAGGACAAATTTTAAGACGTCCTTGCGGCATTCTGTCAAAGTGAAAGTGTTCGATTTTGCTCAAAAAAAAAAGAGAGGAAAAGAAAGCAACGAAAAGATCTCGTTAAATTATTAATGAGCAATTGAGCGTATTGCCGACAAAGGCAAAAACAACAAAAAGAAAAACACTTGAGGGGACAGACAACAGGGAGAAAGTCACAGTGACTGTGACTGTGACAGTTTACAGCACTAATTAACAAGCGAAATTATTTTGGGTTTGTTTATTTTTACAAGTGGCACTTGGTCTGAACTTGCAACTGGGCCCGAAACTACATTTGGTTAAGGAATCATAAGTACTATAAATTAGATCTGAGAGCGGCTGCTTTTGTTTTCACAACTTGTGTTTTTCTTACAACATTCTGGTGACATACGCGACTGCCACCGCTGTGACAAACACCCTCACACACACACACACACCCTCACACACACTCAGACATGTGTGTGTAAATATTCAAATGCCGCATCCTGACAAAGGAAGCTGCCAAGTCGCGAACTCGGAACACACACGACGCCACTTTCGGGGCATTTGACGAGGCTCCTCTTGGTGAAAGTGTCACAGTGACAGTCACTTTTCTTCCTTTCCCACTTGACTGCCCGCCGATTGCCGATATTTTACGAGGGCTGTCAGAGCAGTTTTGAAGGGAAAATTTATTATTTGAAAGTGTTAAGAATTTGAAATCTTTTGGGAAGCTTTTTTTTTACTGTTTTTTGATTGTTCATATTATAAGAGGGTAGACACAGTTTAGGACAGCTTAGAAAGAAATTCCATTTCCTTAAATATGTTTGAAACAAATATTAATTAAGATGAAAGTTTTAAAATTAAGGTGTTTTCATTGCATTTTAGATAGATTTTTCTATACTTTTTCTTTCTATTTTTATTTTTACCATTTTCAATTCATATTTTATTCCAGAGAAAATTAAACAAAGAAATTTAATTTTCTTAGTACATACATTTTTAAAACAAATAGAAACCATGTTGTAATGAATAAATATAAATTCAATTAAATTAAGAAGGGGCTTTAATTATTTTCTAAAAAACTTTTTGGTTTATATTTCACATTTCATAATAAAACCTTTACTAGATAGATTTCTATTATTTTTACCAATTTCTCAAAGAAAAAACTCGTAATATTTTTAATGTTTAATCTTCAAATATTTAATTCAATTTCCTATTTAGGACAAATGCAACCAACCCTCGTCTAGCCGCAGTTTGTTGACTGTTGACTCTCTGGTGAGTGTTTTGTTAGCGCATAAAAGTGTCAAATTACTGAAATCATAGGGGAAAGAGAGAGATAGAGAGGGGGAGAAAATTGGCAGGGCCAGAATCAGAGGGATAAGCGGGATTAGTGCGCTTGTTAGTAGCACTCACTGTTACAGTGTTACCTCTGAAGCTCGCCAGCTAATTGGCGGTTTCTTGACATGTAATGAATACTGACGAACTGTCAGCTGTAAGATTTTCTCATTCTCATTCTATGCATTTTTTATAAGGTCCACTTGGGTTAATTGGCAATGACAAATGTCTTGACTTGTTTTCTATTTCATTCTTTTTTTTCAAAGTGAAAGACTGAGAATTGCAATTTGTTGACACTGTCCAATCAATTCAAGTTCAGAAAGTTCGAATTATACTCGTACAAAGTTGCGTAATTATACAAAATGACAGTGGCAACGAAGGGGGCGTTTTTTATTTTTTATTTTTATTTTGCATTTTGCATTTTTATTTGCATGCATCATGTCCGGTTGTTGGTTGTTGGTTGTTTACTTGGCTCACTTGGTCTTTTGGCCTTTATGGTGGTTGCTTTTTCAGCCATATTGCGAGCACACTCCATATTTACCTATAACGTGCCATTATTTGTTTTGCAATACCAAACCACAAAAACAAAGGGAATAAAGAAAAACAAATACAGCAATTGCTAATGTGCCACAATCAGCATTTACTCGACTTCTACCTGTAATTAGAGGCAATGCCAACAACAACAACAACAACAACATTCAACATTCACTTACAACAACAACTCGAGCAACAAATTTCCATTGAAATTGAAAATGTCTTGTAATAATTTTGGAAATACACATATTGCACACATAATCAAGTTTAAGGTAAAATTGTAGCTATAACATATGGGTATTATTTTTTTATGCCTAAGTATGTATAATCAAGTTTAAGCTAAAATTTTTGCTATAATTTATGGGTATTATTTATTTATGTCTTTGTAATTATAAGTATTTTAATTAAAAATTATTAGTTTTTTAATAAATTTGTTCATAAGACATCATTTAATATATGGCACATGTAAAAATCTTGTTTCGAAATAAATTAAGTATATTTAAAATTTCTAATTTTTAAAAGGTTTTTTTATTTGGAAAACTTTTGTTTATATTTTTTATTACTAAATAAATCTAGACTCTAAAAGAAACTATGTACGATCTTCTTGAAAAAGAATAAATATCAAATTTAATTTATTTTAAATTCTAAATAAACGCTACAAGAGTTTATATAATTTAAACAATTTTTGCGAATAAAAATTTCGGTAAAAAAAAAATGTCTGTGAAAAAAAATGTAATTATATTAATAATAAAATAATAAAAATAATTCTAAAGGCAAAAATTCAAAAAAAAAAAATATTATACATAACTAAAATCAAAATATCAAAGATCGAAAACAAGATTTATGAGTCGGAAAATATCGAAACAGTTTAATATTGTTCGTTTAAAATTTATTTTCAACTTGTTTCTTTAATTTTTATAATAAAAATTGAAAATAAAACATGCTTTGAAAATTGTATTTCTTTTTTGCAATTTTTAAATCAACAATTAAAAATAAAACTTTTTTTCCATGTATATATTATTATTGAAAAACGGTTTTAAGGTTTCGGTCAAAGTTTTTGAAAGTTTTTTTTCGGGTACGGTTTCAGTTACAGTTTTCAATTTCCATCGGTTTTTACAAGTTAAAGGTTGCGGTTTCGGTCAGAGTTTTAATACCTGGCTATAAATATTCCATATTTAAAATACATTACATACTTTAAAATACATTTAAACAGCAACAAGTTGCATTTAAGCACATGCCATAAACATAACCTTGAAATAGATCCTTGAACAGAGAGCAAAAAAAAAGGATACGGAAGCGACGCGTGCGAATGCAACTGTTGCTAATTAGCAGACAAGCGGCCAAAAGCGTTAACAAATAAAGTATGTGAGAAAAAAAGTACAGGGAATGAAAAAGAAACTCACTCAAATGCAGAACGCAGCGGAACGTGTTGGAATTGTGTGAAACGAAAGGCACTCAACGGCAACTGAAAGAGGCAGCGGAAGAGGAAGAGCAACAACAACGACAACAGATGCAGCTAAAGATAACAAGAGACGACAACGGCGAAAAGTTGTCTAAAAAAGAATAACAACAACAAAAGGGAACATGAAAAACCGCAAGCAAAACGTTTGCACTTCATAAATGCCCAGGCATGTGCCAGAGCGAGAGCGAGCGAGTGTGAGAGCAAGAGCGAGCAGAGGCAAAGCGCCGACATTTTTAATTGTAAATGAGTTATGACGACGTCGACTCTCTTCTCTGCTGCTGCTGCTGCTGTGACTGTGACTGAGGCTGCTGAGTGGCCGTCAACACGCAATGTCGCTCACTCCCACTCAAGCACTCGCTCTGGCAGCAGCGCATGCGTGCGAGTGCAATGACAGTAAGCCTCGTATATGCTTAATTGCTGTCACGCTCTCTCGCGCGCGCACACACACACACACACACACACACACACAAAGATACCACTTCCCCCGTTTGTCGTTTTTCCCAATTGAAAATGTGAGTTGAATTTTTGTTTCCAGCTGCCGCACTGCTCGCACTTGTGTAAATCAATTGTGCTGTTGTATATCAGCCTGCTCGCTCGCACTTGAGACTGGCAAGTTGGAAAACTGGTTTCCCGCTGCCATTCGTTGCTGCTGTTGTCGCTGCTGCTGCTGCCGCTGCCGTTGCCGCCGCTGCTTGATTCCCTCACAACTTCCAACACACAATTCAGTTCGTCGTCGCCTGTCTTACGTTGCGCACACACTCAATCCGCGTTGCGCTGCAGTTTCTATACACACAACAACAACAACAACTCGCGTGACTTACAAAGATACACAGATTTAACTGCCTGTCCATCTGTGCATGTGTGTGTGTGTTCCTATTGCATTTACAGTTACATATATACATACAAACATACAAAGTGTTGAATTTAATGCGAAAATGCAGCAAATTTTATAAGTGTCTCAAGTGCTAACAAGTGCTCACCCACAAGATACAATATCCATAAGATACAATATCTGATAAACTCTCTCTATTCTCTGAGAATACGCTCTGCAAAATGCTCGTCGGCTCACATCCGTATCTATGCAATGGCGTTCTGCCGCCCGTCTCCGCTGTTGTCGCCCCCAACAGCAACAACAACAGCAACACAGCCAACACGGCAACGGCAGCAACAGCAACAACAACGAGCAACAAAAGTGCCGCCGGCTCAGCAACGGATTTCTCCATAGCTGCAATCATGGCACGCGAAGATGCCTCAAGTCGCGAGTCCTCGGTGCGCAGTGCAAGTAAGTTGATAAGGAAGAAGTTGATAAGGAAGAGGAATAATTAAAATGAGGGAGAGGGAGGACAGGGCGAGTCTAGGGAGTTAGTTGAACACAGCTTGAAAGAACTTCATTTGAAGAACTCATTAAAAACTTTATGTAAAGCTTAAAGTTTAAATTTCACTTTCATTGCAAATATGCCAAGTATAAGAAAAGAACAATTTAAAAATAATCAGCTTAACAGTTTTAAAATTCACTCTGTGCAATTTATAATAATATAAAAAAGCTGTCACTTCCTCTTAAAGAACTTTTTTTTAAACTAAAATTAAATAACACTTTAACTATGCTCTAAAAATGCTCTATATCTATAATTTTTGCATTCCAACTTAAGGTTTATTGAGCTTTCAAATTAAAAGCAGTTTAAGCGTAATTTGTCTATAGAATAAGCGCAATTAAATAATATAGTTATAACAGCAGCCGACGGCTTGAAAATTAGCAACTGACTAAATACTAATTTAATAAGACTTAGACAAGCCCAAGTTGCCTTTAACGTACAACAAATTAAATTGTTGCCACTATTTTGCAATTTGCACAAATAAATAGAGGAACTAAAACAACAACAACAACAACAACAACAGCAACTGTCGCTTGTCGAGTTGCAATAGAAGAACAAGAGATGTGTAATTATAATGGACAATTAACGGTCAGTTGCTGCAATCGCATAGATATAAAAAACTTGTTTCTAGAGCGAAACGACGCAGCGACGCCGACGGCATCCGCAAATTAAATGTGAAGAGAGAGGGGGGTTAAGGGAACATGGAGGGAGGGGTTGAAACTGTAATAGTTAGTATAAACAGCCAAAGATCGTCAAAGCCACTTATTGCACTATTGTACTAAATTAAGTTTTAGATACGCATTTAAAATCGAAATATTTTTATTGTTTTCCAATCAATATGAAAACAAAGGCAGCTAATTATGTTAATAAGCGCTCGAAATTTTTATTAATTTTACGAGGCGCAAAAATCAACGACGGCAAATGCCAAATTTATTAAATATGTATATGCATAATTATTATCAGCTTTATTTATTATGCACATTTTGGGCCGACTCGTTTTCATTAACAATAAAAACACACAAAAAAAACAAAATTCAATTTTTTTAGCTGATTTTGCATTTTAAAACCTCAAAGCTCGCTATAAAATTGAAGCTTATTAATTTTAAGCAGCTGCTTGAGCAAAACATTTCAGTAGAAGCTTTAAAAAGTCGTTAAATTTTTTTACAAATATAAAGCATAATATTATGAAGAACTCTTGTAATTGTTGTTGCTGTTTTTGTGTAGCATACACCTTGGGACGCGACTTTGATTGTTGTTAAAAATATTGCAGACTTGTCATGTGTTCAATTGCAAGTTGAAACGTAACGGAAATTGCAGACGACGTTTTGTCTGCCGCAGTCAAAGAAAAAGAAGTTTTAAAGTCAGCAACAATGTTGCAGTTGTTGTCTGTAGCAACATGTTGCTGCAACAATTGCAGCTGCTTAGCCGAGCTTATTACATGTATTTTCATTCAATTTGCATGCATTTAACTTTCATTCATTTAATTTTCAATTTACTATTGCTTTTTTCTCTCTCCCAGGTCCCATTTCGGTGGAGGATGAGGTTGACGTTGATGTCGTTGACTGCAGCGATGCTGAAGAGCCGCCAACGAAGGCGCGTCGTCTTAACCACCACCACCACCATCATCATCATCATCATCACAGTCACCACAGTCACAGTAACAACAACAACAACAACAACAACAACAACAGTGTGGCACACATTAAAAGTCGCAATGTTGCCACAGCCGAATCTCAGCTAAACACAAGTTCCACGAGCAGCCAAGGACGCTGCTCGACGCCGCCCCAATCGCCGGGCACGGAGGACAGCGAGGAGCGTCTGACGCCCGAACCGGTGCAGAAGGCACCCAAAATTGTCGGTTCCTGCAACTGTGATGATCTCAAGCCGGTGCAATGCCACTTGGAGACCAAAGAGCTGTGGGATCGCTTTCACGAGCTGGGCACCGAAATGATCATCACCAAAACTGGAAGGTAGGCAAATCTCAACTTCTTGCTGAACATCTACTCAAATAGTCATTAGTTGGCAATTTGAAACTCAGGCATTAGTTAACACACGCTTAGCAACATGTTGCAAGTAGCTAAAATATAGCTGAAGTTGAATTTAGGGGAAAATGCAAAGGGAACTTTGAAAATACATGTTGAGAGTCAAGGGAAACATATATGCATTATAATTATTGCTGGGATATTTTGCGGTGTTATAGAATTTAGAGAATAAATTTAAATTCCCTAAATTATACAATTCAAGAATTGATATCCCTAATAACAAATAAGCTTACCATACAGAACTTCTGTACAAATATAATTGCATAATATACGATCATAATGCATATAATTACATGATTTCAGTTAAGAATTAACCATAGGGGAGTTCCACTGTAAATACTTCATTTTATATATTTATTCAATATTATATCAATATTAATATCATTGCAAGAATTATAATAAATTAATTTGTACTTATTATGAATTGATTTCAAGTACATAATTCCTTGTGAATATATCGAAACTCCACTGTGCATACATTTCTTGTACATCACATTTCCTTTTCTGTTGCATTTTCCTGAACATTTCGTCACCTGGCTCCCCTTTTATAACTATGTTTTGCTCAGCATACCCAATTTTTGCAATGTCAACACAATTTTCATGCAGTCGTCGCATAAAAGAATCCATTAAAAACTGTGTGCGGTCCCCAGGATGAAATTGTAAAGATACATTTGTCGTTGTTGTTGTAGTTGTTGTTGTTATGCATCTACCTGTGCGCCACAGTGAAACCAAGTCAAGCGACCGCATTTTCTGCAACATGAGATTCATGTTTTTTCTATTCTGGGCGTTGCTCTTGTCAGCAGGATAGGGCCAGAACATTACAGGACAGGACAGCTCAGAATAGAAGAGGACTACAATGACCACGGGTTGTCCACACCTAGCTCCCACTGACCACACACACACACTCATACACACACACACTCAAAGTGAACTAGTTTGTCTCGGTGTCTTTTAATGATATTGTAAAAATCACACCTTAGGAGCACACGCAGACAGACAGTCGGACAGTCGGACAGAAAGTCAGAGAGTCAGAAAGTCAAACAGGGCGGCCCAACAGGGCCTATTCTCATTTCGGCCAGGTTATGTCACACGCAGGCTTAAAACGCATTAAAACCACAGGATGTCAGGCCTAAAGATTTTTTCCCCCTTTTGTCCGCACTTGTCAAAGCAACCCAAAATAAAGTAAAGTAAAAATAATAATAATAACAATATAAATGTATATTTTCTTGAGTTATAAATTAGAGTATTATTTAAGAGAGTGTGTGTGTGGCTTTAATTCAATCCAAACAAACTAACAACAGAACAAGAGAACAACAATCTTATGAAATTTCTAACAATAATAAAAATCTTTCTTTCTCTGTTTTTTTCTTCCTCTCTCTTTTTTAGACGCATGTTCCCCACGGTGCGCGTTTCGTTCTCGGGTCCGTTGCGTCAGATCCAGCCTGCGGATCGCTATGCCGTGCTGCTGGACATAATCCCCATGGACTCGAAGCGGTATCGCTATGCGTACCATCGGTCCGCCTGGCTGGTGGCTGGCAAGGCCGACCCCGCGCCCCCCGCCCGCCTCTACTCGCACCCCGACAGCCCCTTCAGCTGCGAGGCGCTGCGCAAACAAGTTATCTCCTTCGAGAAGGTCAAGCTGACTAATAACGAAATGGATAAGAACGGACAGGTGAGTCTGACTTTCAGTCTAATAACAGACAGAAAGAGGAGGAAAGAGAAGAGAGAGAGGGAGAGGTAGATTGAGATCTGAGACTTGGCATTGCAGATTGTGGGCGCGATATACGTAGACGCGTGCTAAATGATTGATAATTGTGTTTGCATCAAGACTTGGCAAAGGAAAGTTGATTTGAAAAGAACTGGAAATTATTGTTTGCATTGAAAATTAATTATGTTAATCTTAAAGTGTTTAATTAGTATTTGAGATATAAATTTTCTGTTAAAATTTTATTACAAAAAATATTTTGATGTTATATCTCATTTCAACATGTGGGAGATAAGTTAAGATTGGATAAATATAATGCAGATACAAATCTATATAATAATATTTATATCTTGATAAATTAAAAAACTTGTAATAAAATTGCGAGTTCAAATCTCTCACATTTCACATTAAGATAAAATTAAAAGAAGTCAAATAAAACTGGATTTTTTTCCTATAATTTTTTTTATATTTTCTTATGTTTAAAATCTTGTAATATTTTTTTTAAATGACAAAAATCAATTTTTGAAAATGAAATCATGTTTAATTTAAAAAGTGAACAGAATATAAACTTTTAAAAAGATTATAAAAATAATAATATAAGGAGAGAGATTAGGATTTTTCTATCAGTTATTCCCAGATCTTTTAGTCCTTTAAATTAACTAAATTAACAAAAAATTCTCTTTGTTTATTCCCTCTCCCCAGATTGTGCTCAACTCGATGCATCGGTATCAGCCGCGCATTCATCTGGTGCGCTTGGCCCATGGCCAGAGCATACCCAGCAATCCCAAGGAGCTGCAGGAGCTTGACCACAAGACCTACGTCTTTCCGGAAACGGTGTTCACGGCCGTGACCGCGTATCAGAATCAGCTGATTACCAAATTGAAGATCGACTCGAATCCGTTCGCCAAGGGATTCCGCGACTCCTCACGCCTGACGGACTTTGATCGGGATCCAATGGAGGCGCTGCTCTTGGAGCAGCAGCTGCGCTCGCCGCTGCGCCTCTTTCCCGATCCGCTGATGCAACAGTTCGCGGCACAGCAGGGCGATCCCGCCTCGATGGCGCTGTTCGAGAAGGCGCGCCAGCATCTGCAGATGTTCGGCGGCAACTCGCCCTACGCCCAGCTGATGATGCCCCAGATGTACCAGGCGGCGGCGGCGGCGCCCCAGCACCCCTTCCACATGTTCCAGCAGCAATGGCCGCAGCTGACGGCCGGCTTCCTGGCCAGCGCCAATCAGCAGGCAGCCGCCGCCCAAGCCCAGGCCCAGGCCGCCCAAGCCGCCGCCCAGGCGCAGGCGCAAGCGCAGGCATCTGTGGCCGCCGCGATGGCGGCCAATCGGACGCCGCCGCCCCCGCCCACTGCCTCGACGCCCTCGTCGACGTCCTCGGGATCGCCGTCGCCGGACATGCGGCCGCGTCAGTATCAGCGCTTCAGCCCCTACCAGCTGCCGACAGCGCAGTCGGCGCCGCCGCCGCTGCCGTCAGCAGCGGGATCGCCGTCGGCGTCCGCCTCGCGCAGCCCCGCCCACTAGGCGGTCACGGTAACGGTAATGGTCTGCTGGCACTTGGCCAAGAACAGTATTAATCCAAAAAAACAAAAGAAAGAAACAAAAAAAGAAAAAATCAACTAATTAAATGTTATAAATTATTTGTTATATTTGCTATCTCTCTCTTGCGCCCCTCTCTCGATCAAACTCGCTCTCTCTTTCTCACATTGTTTACTTTTTTGTTGTAAAAAATTTCATTTTCGACCCATGTACAGTTTTAAAATGTTGCTCTAGAAAATTTATGTAAATTAGTTAAAACATATTGTAAAAATAAAAATGTTTCAATGTTGTTCGAAAACTCATCTCAGTGTAAAGTTTAAAGCAAAATTCTAAAACAAAACACAAAAAAAAATCAAAAAACGAAAAAAATTATAAAATGCTGCTTCATCTTTGTAAACACTCAACGTTACAGATAAATATATAAATATATATAAATAATAATAATATATTCCTAGTATTAATATATAAATTCATAGACGCTTCAGTTAGTTTTATTTATATGAAATTTATAATTTAAGTCTAAAGAAAGTTAAAAAAAAACACAAAGAAATTCAAGTAAATTAATAAAAATATATGTTTCTTCAATGTGAACAAACAAAGAGAAAATATTTAAAGAAAAATTATTAAACAAAAAAAAAAACACAAAACAAAAACACAATAAAAATATAAATATGTGAACCAAATACGACTCAATGCATTTTTTTATTGATTAAAAGTATATTTAAAGGGAATAAGGATTCTATTATTATCTTTACTTTTTACTAAAAAATTTCAGAAAACGTGAAATTAAAATTAGTTTGAATTCTACAGGATTCCACAAATTGAAATCGTTAACAAAAGAAATTTTAGACTCTATAGATTTCTTCATACTCGTATGTAGTTTCTATTTCCATCTCGTAATCCTTACGGACCCCACATAAATTCGATTCGAAAAGCACTTGACTCGGCAACTAGGCAAATATCCTGTGCTCCTTTTAATCTGCTGTAGTGGGAATTTCTCACACGTCTGCACTTGTTTCGTTACACTTTTCACTCAAGGCATATCCTTCCTGTATTCGAATTCGTATCCTTGCCCCATAGGCGTAATTCCTCTGTGTTGCAAGTTGCAAGTGACGCGTTGCATTGAATTGCGTTGCGTTGCGTTTGTTGCAGGCAGAACAAATTGAAACCAGACAAGAAATCGAAACAGCAGCCGTCGGGGAAAAACGTTTAACGAATGCATTTTCATGGTCACTCAAAGTGAACAATTTTTCATTACATTTGACTTCTTCTTCTTCGGCTCGTTGGAGTCCAAGATGGATGAGGGTCTTGTCTGGCTGAGGTTGAAGTCGAGGTTGTAGTTGAGAGTGTGGATAAGCGTAACAAAATTGTATTGAAAGTTTCGTTGCTTTTCTTTTTTCAGCATAAATCAGTTGGCCAAGTTGCCCTTAGAGTGCACTTGATAACTCTATATATGTAAGAACCCACCACCAAATAACTCGAGACCCTCGAGACTAATTATAAAGAAATTAACTTTTAATGTGCACAAGGATAAACATCTACCAAAATAATACAAAAAAACACTTCCTCTAATTATGTTGGTAGTTATTCAATAAAAAATGATATTATATGAAAATAAACAGCAAGGTGTTATCGACATTTGTCTATCTGGCACCTCTCTAGACTCTCGACCCCGAATTGGGCATTTTTTTATCGGGGCTCGTCCATCTTTGGGTGTCTCAGTTAATTACAAACTAATCACAAAAACAAACACAACATTAGGCTATCAGCAGGCGCTGATCTTAACAGGAGTCGCTACAACAACAACAACTAAGAACACAACAACAACACGGAATATGTCAAATGTTGAGCTAATTTATAAGCAAGGCCGCCAAAGATCCATGTAGTTCCAATGTCAAAACAAACAGCTCGCAGTGGCCCCAAAATGGTAACAGACTCATTTGGACCAGAAGAGCGGGAAGGAGAACAAAAGAGCAGACTGAGGAAGATACAGATGTAGGGTGTGTGTGTGTGTGTGAGTGTGTGTGTTCTGACTCCCTTGGCATAAATTTTCCTTCCTTTTTGGCGTTTCGTTTTAATTTGAATGTAAATGATGCTGCGACATCGGAGAGCACATGGAGCAGCTGTGAATATGCTGCTGTAGCTGGTGTCTCTCCTCCTCTTTCCCACTCTCCTTCTCCTTGTCTTACTCTCTCCCCATCTCACATACACACCCACAAATCAGCGTTGGCAGACAGGCAGACAAGGGAAAACTTCCATGAGGTTAAATGTCAAAAGGCGCTACAAAACAGTGACAAAATATTTAATTTTTGGGGCGTTTGTAAATATTTGAGTCACTTAATTGGCCGCCGGGTGGCGGCTCCATTAATTTATGGCACTCAAAGTGTATAAACCTTATGAAGGTAAAATCTAATGTAGAAACTTTAGATACTTAATAATATGATATTCATAAAAATGCAGCTGGTACTAAAGTTTTTTGTAAGCATAGCTATTTAAACATGCTCATGAAAACTTCTGTACCAAGTTTTCAAATTAACCGAACCCCAATAATATGCTATATAGTTAAACATGTATTGAATATTTGAGAAGAAGAATTAAAGTAATAATTTAACTAATGCTGCAAGTCTACATAATAATAATTTTAAATAATTATTTTAGTCTTTACACTTCCATGCTGTTAACATTGGGTTAAAAGTATATTTTCCATCATTCCAACTTACCCAAATTTAAACTATAATCATGTCATGTTTAAAATATTATTTGTATTTATAAGTAATAAAACAGAGTTTTAAATATTCTCCAAAGCATCGGCTGAAAATTATTATTTATTTAGTTGTGGTAAAGGATTAAATAAATAGACTACACATGTCAAGCAAATCTATTGTAGTCTTAAAATCAATATTGTACCTAAAATGTATAGAAATCTATAATTTTAAATAATTAAAAAATATAAATCTATTGAGATTGACAGTAAGTTGGGATTAACAACAAAAGATATTTCAATTCAATTTTTGTTTTCAATTTTTATAATAAAAATTTACAAATAAGAGCTATGTTTTAATTTTTATAATAAACATTGGAAATAAGAGTTATGGTTAAATTTTTATATAAAAATTGAAAAATAATAATTATTTATGATTTTTATAATATAAATCAATTTTAATAATTAAAAATAATTTTTTTTAATAAGAATTGCAAATAAAAGTTTATCCTGGACGTTTTTTTGTGCTTCAATTTTTTTGAAACTCATTACTATTATTTGCATATAGAAATCTTCTTACATTTGTTATCTACTGTTGGCAGCTTAAAGGAAATACCTTTAGAGTTCAACAAAAAGGTGCAACACTTGCCACACTTGCCACATTTGTCTCTCTTGGTTTTTATTGCACTTTAGTCTGCTCGGATGACATTACAAACTGAACTAGCAATCAACGCGCTGCTGCCACGCCCCAATCATTAACCCGAACATGACCAGGCACAGAATGCTGTTGGCCCTAACGGTAGATGGCCAACTCCAACGTCCAACAGCACTTGCAACATTATGCGGCACGTGCTGCACCAACTGACACGTGTGTACATGTGTATGTGTGTGTGTGTGTGTGTGAGTAGCCCATTGGGCAATGAGTTAGTATCTACCTCTTTCCCTTTTCCCCCTCTCTCCTCTCTCCCTCTCTCTATGGGCCATGACGTTGCCATAACAATTCCCTGATCGTCCCTTTGTGGCGCCCCGTCGAGTGAAAATTTGTAGAAATTAACGTTTTTATTTTGCAGCTTGATTGTAATTAAATGAAATTGCATAAAAATCAATAAGCAATCGAGAAAAGCGCAAATTGAAAATGCCGACAATGCGATGATCTGCATTTATAGTCGATACTTCAATATATCCCCCTTCTTACCTTTGATTCAATCCCTTCCAACGAGTTTATAGCCTAATGTTAATTGAGCTGCCTGGTAATGACTTTATAAACACAGAGTCGCAACCCACAAAACTCGAACTCCAACTCGAATATGTCAAAGGTCACAAGACTGTCCTGTTCTGTCCAGCTGTCAAGTCGTCTCACTGGTGAAAGAGAAGGGGAAGAGAGCTGGAGAGTTGGGTAGAAAATCAATTAGATGGCACTGTGGACTGTGGCCAGAAGAAAAACTCATATATCATTAACAATTTTCATGTCATATTGCATTTACATGCGACGTCTTGAGGCGTTTCCCCTCAAGTTCTTCGGGTCTCCTCCTTTCCCCTCGTTGTCAGTTCCCCCATCAAATCGAATGATTGACCAGACGACACATTCATCAAATATTCAAATACCACAATTTACACATGCAACCCAATCGAAGCCCAGAAGAAAATCAAATTGAATAAATTGTAAACGAAAATTGGGAGAAATTGTTTATACCCGCCTTCGCCACAACGAAAACTGATAACTATAATTACATTTCAGCCAAAGAAAAGATGAGTGGAAAAATTGATTTTAATATTACAAGTTTCAGGCATTTTATTTGGCTTAACTTGGCTGGCGTGTGAGGCCGTTGAGGTCAGGCCCAAAAGCTCACTGGCCCAAACCGAGCAAAGGGTTTGCCACGCCCCTTCCTAGCTGGTATCTTAGAGTAAATCCCACTCTGTCCCTTTGCTGAGCATTTAATGCCGCTCTAAATTAAAACTTTTTGGCCCAAATCCTTGTGGTCAACGTCTGACGAAAATAGCACTCGAATAATGCCAAAAATGTTCTTTTGCATGTTTTGTATGTGTATACCCTGTATTTATGAAATGGGCTTACTTAACTTGAGCAAATATAATTTCAATCTATTTGGGAATATGTCCTGATTCTCTTTAGGAAATCTTACAGCTTCCATATTCTTTTTTGTTTATTATTGTAATTATTTCTTGAGAACAGGGTATTTTTTAGTCAATTACGTTTACTTGCTCTATCTGTTGTACTGTTGTTTTGGCAATTGATTAAAAGGCTTAGCATCAGAGACAATTGGCCATTTCAGGGACTTGCCTTGGTGTTGGCTTGGTCCAAACAATGGAATTAGTGGCAAGTGAGAATCTGGCACATGGGTAAATACCGTTAAATGTTGGGTGCCTAATGTGTGAGTTTATTGCAAACACAAAAATACGTAAATGTACATTTTGGTGCAATTTGAGAGACCCCAGAGGGATTAGAAGCCAATTGTCGTTGATTGTTTAAAAGAAAAAATATTTCAACGAAATTAGAAAATATATTAAAGTAATGTAAAATGTGTAAAATTTTGCTTATAAGTATTTATACAGAAATATAACTACGTTTAACTTTATCATAACAACATTTTAAGTGAATCTTAAATAAAAGCAAAAAATTAAAATTTTTACGTCTATACGCATTATTTGTTTTTATTTCTAGTCCTAGCTACCTTATCTAAAACATAAAATTGTTTAAATTTGCATTCAATTTTTGTAATGGTCTTTTTCATATATAGACATATATGGTATGAATATTTACCAGCTGCTTTAAAATCGCAAAAAATATCTGATATATTACGTTAAGCCTAAAATGTAGCTATAATAAATTGTTATTCATTTCGAATACGCATATTTATATATTTATATTTTTCTGTGCATTGGCCAAGCTGAAATTTATTAATTTCTATGATATACGCTGACATTTTGATGAAACGTTGCCATTGAATGCAGATAAGCATAAGATATGTGATATGACAAAAAAAAACAAGAGGAAAAAACAAAACGAAAACGAAAACAAAAAACAGCAGCAACAAAATGTTAAATCGTTGAACACAATTTGTAAAACAAGAAAAAACAGAAAAAAAAAACTTAAAGTAAAATAAAACAAAACGTGTTATTGGACACATTTATATAGATTGTGTTGTGCCTCGAATATGATTTTAAAATCAGCTCAAATTACGATGAGGAGCAAGTTTTGTTAGGAAGTTTGAGAAGCTTATGTTAAAGCTAACTGCAAACGCCCAAAAAGAGAAGAGAAAAAATGGCATAAATATGCATAATAAAGTAACAACAAGCAGCAACATTAAAAGATACAGATACACAACACTTCATTAGCAGCAGACGACACGGCAATGAAATTGTTGGAAAATGAGAGAGAAAAAAATGTTCATTCGTTAAAAAAAATCAATGAAAAGAAAGAAAAAAAATAAATACAACAAGGTAAGTAGTAAAAATCTGCGGGTTCGACACGAATCTTAAAATGTTTAATTTTAAAATATGCAAAAATCGTAAAAGAGCGAAGAAAAAAACTCAGCAGCGAAGTCATAACAAAAGCTTAAGAGGCAAATGATTTATGTGTGTGTGTGTATATACATATATGTCTGGATCCCAATGAATTCATAAGAATATCGTAGCGCAACTCCAAGACGATGCATAAAACATCTTTTGTTAATAATGTCTTAATAGAATAAAAATAGTTGCAAAAAACCATCAATAAAATCGATTGCCAAAGGCAGGCAACAAAAACAGAGCAAAGGCAACAACAACAGCTATAATACAACAACAATAACGATGACAACAACAAGTTGACAAAGTCATTATACATTTTGCAAAGTCTTCTACTTAAGTCTTGGGACTAAACATACATACATATATTTATAAATGAACTGGGCAGGGCTTTAAACAGCAGAGTCAAAACTTTAGCTAGTCGTTCTCATTGACTGTATTCTCATTGTTGTTGTTGTTATTTTTGATATTGTTGTTGCTACCTCTGCCAATGCCCACAACATTTTCTTAGTGAATTTCTTTAGTTGCCATTTGGGCTTTAAGCTTAGCAATATTTTCATACTCTAAGTGGATTAATTTCAAGAATAATTTCTAAGAATTACACTTAAAAAAAAATTATATGTTTAATGGTACACTAAAATTTAATCAAAAAATAATAAATGCTTAAAAAAAATAGTTAATTGTAAAAATATTATTATTGTATTTCTGGAAAATTATATTTCTAAGAATTTTAATGGATTTACTTAGCCAAATATATTTAAAGAAGTAAATGAATGTTTATAAAGATTTAATTTTTATTTTGAAAAATTATAAAGCATAAGAAATATATGGAATTTAAAGCAAATACATAAGATAGTTCTTCCCAAATTGTAGAAAATTTTTATGGGCCAGTTTATATGTGAATTTTTATAGAAAGTAATCTTATGTACAAAGTAAAATTCAAAGGCTTTAAAAGAAATGTGTTAAATGCATTCAAAATTATCTTTATCTATAGAAGTCTAGCAAAATTTAAGAATTTCTATAATAAATTTAAGAATTTAAAAATGAGTTTTTGAAATTTAAAAAATTTATTTAGCCAGTCAAAAGAAACCCTAAAACAAAACTAGTTTCTGCGCACACTCTTGTAATAATTATAATTGATATAGTATCATTGAATATTCGCACAACTCAAACCCAAATATATGAACATGTGCAATGGGTGTGTGTGTGTGTGTGTGTGTGTGTGTGTGTGTGTGTGTGTGTGTGTGTGTGTGTGTGTGTGTGTGTGTGTGTATTGTGAAGGTGTGTGCACATCGTTAAGCGACTTGTAATATTGTATTTCCCAGACATTACTCAACATTTGCCCACAAAATCAACCACCCAAAAAGAAAAAGTGCCACAATATATAGATATGAATATGGGAATACATCTATAATTTTTTGATGGGAAATTCTCGTGTGTGTGTGTGTGTGTGTTGGTTTTTCTTCATTTCATTTTTTTTTATTTCTTTTTTTTTGTGTTGGTGGCTCATTGAAATTATTGACAACAAATGACATTTTTGCAAGTATGTTGCACTTGTCTCATTATTGCCACATGTGTGCCGAGTACGTGCCACAATTGCTGTGCCCTGCGAGACTTTGATGTTGGCCTGAGTTTGGCACTTGTCATTTTTATGGCTCAACATTTTGCCGATATGAGTGCCAACGTGTGGGAAAATAAATAAATATGGTCGACCCAAGTTTTTGTGGGTGTCGATATGTAATTGCTAATTTTCAACTCACTCGTGGTGTGTGTGAGTGTGTGTTATGTGATATGTTTGGGAAAATGTAAAGGAAAAGCGCTTGATATCAATACAAAAATGTTCAAGTACAGGATATACACTCGTCGCAATCCTTTAGGGGTAATTTGAAAGACATCTACAATGTCTGCTTTCAAATGCTGCCACGCTGTCTGGTATTTTCAGGGTCTATATCGGGAATGTCGGGACTCGGGACCCGGGACAGTTTCTTTCAGTTGTGGTATTTGGACTTTGAAGTTGAGATTGCCACAGAAATGTGCAGTGCACATGTGTGTACGGTTTGCGACTGTTTATTAACTACTAAAAATAATGGAAACAAGTAGTAAAAAGTATAAATTTACTATGTAAACAACAATAGGCCCCGAGTCCCCGAATTATGAATGAAGACAACGTGCGGCAGGCAAAAAAATGTATCGTCTTACTATATATACATATATATATATTAGTACTCGTATATAGTGTAGGAAATCATTAAGTAGATGTTTATGTTGTTGTGTCGCTTTCATGTGGTCGTCGTCACATTTCAAGCCTTTGATGAGAGAGCGTTCAAGTCTATCGAAGGGGCATGCCTCTGATGTGGCAGCAAATTGCGGCACAAACATCTATACGATTGTTAAACGAGACAATAAAATATGAAATCCCAAGGGTGGTCTATATATAACAGCTTGTATATATACTCCATCATATATATAAATCTATACGTGTAGGGAGAAAGTATATTCATGTAGAGCCTCGAAGGCAATTGCGATCATTAGACGCATAATCAAGCTATTACCAATTTGTTACGCGTCAACAACTAGAGCAAGTTAAAGTGCTCATTGTTAGCTTACTCGACTAAAGCATACCCTGTAAGCAGTTATTTTCTATGATCTATTTTATGAAACATAGATTAAGTATTTAAGTAAAGGTAAAATTGGATTTATGATGATGATACTACTGTGGGCAAAAAGTACCGGGAATTTTAAATTTAAAAAATTTTGGGATTCCAATCGGAAAAAATGTTTGTACTTTTAGGTTGGCACTACTATCATTAACATCTGTGCAAAATTATACGTTAAAATATTCATTAGTGTTTAAGTTACGATTAGTTTTGTACGACGCCAAATGTGCATTTGGCGATTTTTGTGCCAAAAAACGGTCAATTTCATCGAAAAAAGCTCCGCGTGGAAGTGTGTGAAACAATGTTTTCTGACTATCAGGATATTATAAAACGCATTATTACGGGCGATGAGACTTGGATCTACGCTTACGACATGGAAACTACCGATCAATCGAGCGAATATCGGCAAAAGGTGGGCCGAGACCGAAAAAATCGCGTCAAATTCGCTCAAAAATCAAGGTCATGTTGACAGTTTTTTTGGATTATCGTGTTGTAGTTCATTATGAATTCCTTCCGACCGACCAAACTGTTAACAAGGAATATTTTTTGAGCGATATGCGTCGTTTGCGCGAAGCTATGCGTAAAAAGAGGCCAGAACTATGGGCTGACAACTCATGGTTCTTGCAACATGATAATGCGCCCTCTCATACTGCCCCTGTTCTATGTGTTCTAACTCGACCAAAATTGTCCCGCAGCTACTTTTTTCGCCTGATTTATCTTTGTGTGACTTCTGGCTATTTTCTGAGCTCAAAAGACCTCTCCGAGGACATCGCTTCGGGTCGATTGAGGAGATTCAATCAAAATCGCCAAATGCACATTTGGCGTCGTACAAAACTAATCGTAACTTATTCACTAATGAATATTTTAACGCATAATTTTGCACAGATGTTAATGATAGTAGTGCCAACCTAAAAGTACAAACATTTTTTCCGATTGGAATCCCAAAATTTTTTAAATTTAAAATTCCCGGTACTTTTTGCCCACAGTAGTAAGATACAAAATTTGTATTCTATGCTCAGCTTTAAACATACTCTCTTAATTATTATACCTTTACAGGGTATTAAATAGACTTGGACACTGCTCTGAGCATGGTTTGCGTGCTTACGCAACAAAAAAAAAGAAAATCAAATAAAATATGTACAAATAATTTGCCATGCGTAATTTGTGCAAATAATATGCGTAATTGCCTGACGAGTTGCGCCTCTAAAAGTGACACAACCAAAGGGAAGTAGGGTCAACACGGGAAGGAGAAGGGGTGAGAAGAGGGGAGTAGGGTGAAAAAAGGGGAAAGGGGGAAAAGGGGGAGCAGAAGAGAGTTGTTGGCGGGTTATAGCCGAAGCGACGGCACAACATCAAAGCGCAGTCAACACGATGCACACACACACACACACACACACACACTTTTTGTTTCTTTAAACAAAATACAGTAAAATGTTCGCATTGTTTTTATGCGACCAACGATAATAAAATTTAAGGCCGCAGGCGACAAAGTAAACACAATAATAAACAATTGATTAAAATGAAAACATGACAATTCTTTGTGTGAGTTTGTGAGTGCACTAAGAATATGCTGTAGAAAGACTTTTTATAAGCATAAAAGTATGCTTTTAGAATGCAAATATACATAAATTCAAATTAGTCTTTCAAATGGATAATATTTTAAATAAAATGTAAATTACAAATCTTTAAAATATTTGAAATTTGAATTACAATTAGGTATTATTTCTTCAAATTATAATTTTTTTTTAAATTAAGAGATACTCTAATAAAATCAATAGTATAAGTATGCATATAACTATATGGAAAATAGTTATTACTAAAGTTATGTTTATTGTTTATTGAGATTTCGATGGTTAATAAATTTCCAAAGCACATCAGAATGTTGTGACAAAGCAACTGTTTGCTAAAAAGATTGACTGACTGATTAACAAACTGATTGACAGACGATTGACTGACTGATGGGCATGGAATGAGCGATAACTAGAACGGAAGTAGTTAGAGCAAATGAAAACATTAAAACGGTCCGATTTAATAACTCAATTGCGCTGCAATCATTTGAATACCTCAAATGAAGTATTTGCCCAGTCTTCAGACCCATAAGGATATACTCCCGGCACGATTAATTATCCTGTGCGATGACGACCTTGGTTCTCCTCAAGGCTGTGGCAATAGTCGTAGTCACAATCATAGTCACAGTCACAGTCGTAGTCATAGTCATAGTCATTAACTGCGTGTGGCAGCTCATTATGCACATTTTGGTTAAACAATGGTCGCATTGATAGGCCGGCAATGGTTTTATGGCTTCTTTATGACAATGTTTGTCCTTCGTCCTTCGTACGTTGGTAATGAGTTCTACACGCCCAAAACTGAACTCAACTCAACTCAGCTGAAGTCACCTTGATTTTTAGTACTTACTTATATGACATTTGACACGCGCATTTACAAAATTAATAATGGAATCTTTCCGAGTGCACGCGTCTTCCCATCGACATTCCGGGAAACTCAACTCTGCACTCTGTCATTGACTTTGACTTTGAGTGTAACTTTTGCTGTGCACAGGATCTCTTGCAGGACATCCATAGATGGCATTGGCATCTGCGGGTGTCGCAGTGCTTGTAAAATTTTATTGATTTCTTGTTTGTCTTTTGAATTAGTTTTAGTTTTGGACACATTGTGCACCAACATTTATCGCTTTGTTTTCCTGTTTGTATCCTGTTTAAGTAGTCGTCGTGCTGCTTCAGTCGGAGGACACGCGACAGGAGCTGGTGACAAGTTTTTCGCTTTTGTCACAGTCACTGGGAAAGTTTTACAATCGCTGCACAAAAACTTCTCAAGGTTGCAGTTCGCAGCGCAGTCAGGGGTGTCAATGAAATAAGATATACTTGCTTTAGATATGACAGGAGCTTCGCAAAAGTCCTTGAGAGTCGTAGTGTTTTCAGGTTAAAAGAAAATTAAATTCAAAAAATCAATACAAATATTCGATTAGAATAAGTTAAATATCGTTTAGAAGAAAAATAAGTATGTATTAAATATATTTTTCAAAAAATTTAATTTATTTTCAGATATCAAAAATTATATTTAGACATTAAAAAGAATGTTCCTCTACCAAAAAAGTTTCTTGTCTATTAAGTTTATAAAATTTAATTCAACGTTATAGTATCTTATGCTAAGTTATGCTATTAAATTCTACAGATATTTCATTTAAAGACATTTATTTTAGAATTCCAGAAAACAAGTGCTCTCGGCTGGTATTCCAGGAACACAACTCTGTTAGATCACATAATCTTCGACTGTCAAGATGATAGTTTTACACGTGTACACAAGTTGGCGTACATCATTCAATCATTGGGTGTACAATCGTTAGATCGAAACTACCTGCTTTGATTTGCCCTCGAACGTCCCGAATTCTGATCAGAGTCTTACAAACACACACAAATACACACACACACACACTCATAGACCGCGATCATTAGAGCTGATTCGGCCCACGTTGACGACTACTCCATAAGTTGAGTGTGATTAATGATTTGCAACAAATAGAGGCACAAATCTGTGGCCAGCAGCAGAACAATAGGGAGCCAGAAGGCACACCTATTAACACCAAGTCGTACTTGGACTGGCACCTACATTAAAAATATATACAACAACTAGAAGAACATGCTTCCACGAAGCAGCAGCAACAATAACAACATTATTAATTACATGCATTAATTTCTGGCACAATTCGTGGAGAGGAGAGGCGACTGACAAGTGATGCAATGCTCTCAGAACCAGAACCAGAAACTGAGCCCAAACCTCTGTTCAGGTTCTAGGCGCCACTGTTGATGGATTCGTGTCTCAACTGAGCTGATGTGCTGGTGATGAAGAGCCGTCTAAATTATGGAAACGCTTGTCACCCGCTGCGTGTGAGAGCCAAGCCAAAAGGAGGCAACAACACGACCCCACAGGCTGTACATTAATTCCATGTGAAAGAAACCAGTACCAAAATCATAGTAGTATATCATAGCATACTCACACACATATACACACATACATACACATAATGCAGCCGCCATGTCGTTAATTTAATTTGTGCAATTTTGCAGCCAAATATTTTCCACACTGCCAATAAAGCCCACGCAAGCGCTAACCTGGCAACTTGGTTGGCCAGTTACCAGTTACCGACTCCCCAAATCCAAAGCAAACGCAACAACAACATTTTACATAAATATATTTACAACAATACGAGTACGCACATACATAGTGTATGTACATCATCACCATCTCTTTCTGGCATCAGTTTTGGCATAGTCAAACAAGTTTTTCCAGTTTTTCAGCCAATTTTCTTTTGTGCGCGCGCAATTTTTCATAATTATGCTCTGTAGCTTAAAATTTACTAAAGGGTATGTAGCACTTATATTTTAATTCAGTTTACTTTTTGAAGTTTTTCGTCGAGCCTTAAAAAAACATATGAGTGAATTTTACTTAATTCTTAAGACTCCAAAAATCATAAAGACAATCGCAAGAAAGTTTAGTATGAAATCCTTTTATATAGCATTCAATATTAATTGCAAAAGAGCAGATATAGCTTATATTCACTTTTTGGCATTTAAGTTTTAATTAAATTTGATATTATGGTTTTTCAATTATTGATACTTGATTATTATCTATTAAATAAACAAAAATATTAGTATTTGCTCTGAATACATTCATAAACATACACATTTATATCTAAACATATTTTTTTAAAACATTCATTCAAAATTAAACTTGTTAAACTTCTATTTATAAAATATATAAAAGTTTTATATTTTATTTCCTATTTATTCTAGATCTTTTAAGTAATAAATGTAGAATTTAATTAGTTCAACTTTCTATTTTATATATTTTTGGATTTTCATTTATTTATATTATTTTATTTATTAGTGCGTTTCTTTTGTATTAGGGTATTCACTAGTCCATCAGCTGCATTTGTGAATTTTCCTGCTTGCTTTAAAGACACTTTGACGCTTCCTGTTGGCAGCTTGAAGCACTTGAATTGCATTCGCTGCATTTTAGTTGCATTGTTTTTGTTGTGCGCAACGCGCACGCTGCACGCTTCAAAACAAGCATTCAAAACAACAACAACAACAACATTAACAACAACAATTGCAGTCCATATCATCTATACAAATATTTAATTCACAAAAAGCTACTGCCTGTTAATTAATTTGTTGATATGGCAAAAGAGGAGACGACACCGCATGTGAAAAGTGTTGTCTGTGTGAAAATTGTTGATCGAATTCCTGGAATTGGCCGCAAACAGAAACAGAACGGAAGCATTTTGGCAACGTCGACACTAAGACATTACTCGCAATGTTATCAATGCATTTGAATTTGACCCAATTTGTCAGCGATTTGGTCTCATGGCTTAAGTGCAGCGGAAATTCGTTAAATTGTGTTACAAAATCAAATAATACATTTTAAAAATTATATGTATATTTAAAAACTAAGAAAAAAAAAGAATAACCTGATATGGAGTTTGAAGTTTGACGCGTGCCCGAGCTGCATGACTCTCAAATCTTGTGTTGGCTATAAAAGATTTGTTGTGTTCGAGTCGATTTTGTTGTTTGTTGCACATCATTGTTGCAACATCAGCGCGAGGTTGAGTCGAGTACACTTCAAGTCCTCGACGCGATCGAGTGTCTCGAGTGCTAATAAAAACCCACTGAGTGACTGACAGTCTCAACAACAATCGTGAGTTATTGAGGCAGCTAATCTGGGTTGGACCTAAGCCTGTTAGACAGCCAGGCGGGTACGAGTGTATCCATGAATCTCTGTTGTTGTGTGGGGTGAATAACAAACAAGCTATTTAACACCGCACAGCACACAACAAAATGCTGAGCAATCGGACAATGAAATGGCAAAATAAATAAGAAAAAAATAAAACAAATATGACTGCAGATCCACACAGATTCAGATTCAGAGAGATTCCAGATGAGAGACGCGAGTCGCGAGTCCAGAGAGCTGCACAAAAGTGTCGAAGATCAAAATCAGCAGCGTTCGAGAGGCGGGAATTGATCGCGTCGATTAATTTGTCTTGCAGCCAAGCTTTAGGCTTCAGTCTCAGTCCCCGTGTCTGCGTCTGTGGCAGCATGATTCTGCAACATGTTGCCTCAACCAGCAAATGGAATGCACTTAATCACGATTAGTTGTAATCGATAAGCATACAGCAGCCCAGCTAATAACTCCACTGACATCAGACAGTCTGTATAAATATTTTTTTTATTTTTCTTTTTTTTCATTTCTGTACTTTGCTTAGAAAACAAAAACTCACACAGAAATTGAGTTGAGTTTGAGTTTTGAGTTTACTCGGGGTGGTCCTCGTTTTGGCCATTTGCATATGAACAGCTCCACAGTTTGCCTTAAATGGCCCCTCAATGATTTCAACATAATATTGTAAGGCTTTGTTACTGACTATCTACCAACTTCCCCTCTCTGCCCCACCAAACCACCAATCAATGATAAATGGCACAATTTATTAAAATCAACAAGCCCACATTTCCACTTTCCTCTCACTCCCTCGTAGTCTTCGACCAAAAAAACCAACTCAATTCGGGCTAATAATTTTGAATTTATCAACATTTGTTAGCCACGATTATGAATGACGTGTGAGGCCAGGTAGCCAAGAAGTCGCCACAGTCTTCACAAACAAAAAATTAAAAAAAAAAAAAACGCATACAATCAAACATTTTTATTCATTCATAAAATGTTTCGTTTGCTCCACGGGTTGCCTTTCTGAAATAAAAAAACATATGCAAAAATTTGTTTTCAATTATTTCGGATGCCCAAACGTGTAGTTCGAGAAAAGGTTTTCTGATTTCTTTCCAGGTATTTAAATTGTTCGTATCGTGTGGAATGTGTTGTACAACATTTTTGACAATTGCTTTTAACCATTTGTGCGTGTCGTTTGGATAAATGCAATTAATTTCATACAAATATTTTGAAATACTTATTGAACGCTTAATAAATTTACGACTGTTGTCCGTTGTCTATCACAGTTTTCTTTACTTGCAGACTTATCTCAATTTTTGACTGTAAAATTCTTAAAATATTTTATGTCAATAATATATGGATTTCCAATTTTCATTGATCCCGAAATTATATTTATTAATAAATTTCTTACTTTAATTAAATAAACGAATATTCAAATTGGTTTATTTCTTTACCATTTTGATATATTTTGTTTATTGTTATATTTTTATTAACATGAATTTTAAATAAAGAAAAATATTGCCTTAATAAAATAAATGTCATAGTAATAATTAAATTATATTTTAAGTAAAAATCGCATTAAAAGTTATATTTCTTAATAGAGTAATATTGTATCTACATCTCTAGTACTCAACGAAACACTCGAAACCATTTCTTAAATGTGTTCCCACACATTCAATCGACAAATCCTTATGTTCAATCTTAGTAAAAAGTCAACACTCAAGTTAAAGCCTCTTTCTTTTACCACCTGACACAGCTCATCAGGGGGAAAGGGAGGTAAGAAAAACACAAAACAAGGCATAATCCAGCAAAGAACGAGGCTAACAACAATAAAAGTCGCAAAATGCCAAAAACGATCCACTAAATTTCGTACAAGAGGCGGCGCCACGTGTGGTCCTGTTTAACACGAAGCCCAAAATGCATTAAATCAAAATTTTAAACAAGTGCAAAAATGTCAATAAAAAAGCATAAGGAAACAAAACTCACGATCGCAGCGACGATCGAAGGGCAACAACACAAACGGTTTGAGAGTGTGAAGCTGGAGTCTCCACCGAATGTTGCAGGGACTCTGTATCTGTATAGTACGAGTATAGTACGAGTATACTCGAATGTATGCTGCCATGCTGTGCATTTAATTTTCAGCTTTTGACATATTTATGATAACTTGGGTCATTTACGTGCAACCTTTGTCTTGTTGAACACCCCAAGTGGATGTTCGAACGCCAGGTGGAAGGCAGAAGAAGGTGCTGCGCCTGAATGTGGCATTCCACATGCACAAAGAGAACAGAAGAAAGAGAGACAGAGACAGAGAGAGAGCGAATAGTTGGTCAGAGCAGACAGTCAGTCAGCGGACGACACGGCAGGACATCGTTTAATTGCGAACAAGTTTTTTAACACGATGTTGAACAACTCTGCCTTGTTTGCATAAACTCAAGCGAACAGTTCAAAAATGAATATGAAAAGAAAACAACAACAAAAACAAATAAACAGTCATGATGTTGCTTGCAACATGTTGCCAGTGCTGAGCTCATTCTTTTGGCCACGTTTATTCCGTCTGATTATCCTGGGGCCGATGCCTTTGTTATAATGAGTCTTAACAGCAATTTTTATTGAAGGCAGCTGCCCTTGAGCTCAATGCCCGATCCCGTCCTGTCCCGTCCTGTCCTGTTCACCTGATCCTGGCGCATTGATAACGCGCTGAAAGCCACACCACAAATTAATTAATTTATGACGACGACGCGTCGTCCCAAGGAGTCCCAAGGCGGGCGTGGCAGGGCGAAAGGCGTCGCGCTTCGTCTTGGCATTGAGAAATGCGCCTCGCTGATGAGCATAAAATTGCTCCCATTTCACATACATATTCTCTCTACAAACACTCGAGTGTAACCCACATTCGCATGTCGCAGTCATAAATTCCACGTACAACAACAATAACAATGAAAATTTTCATGCTAATGAGCAACACGCTAACTGTTCAAATGTCTAGTGTGCAACTGCAACTGCAACTGCAACTGCAACTGCAACATGTCCCTGCTCGGCAATGTTCCGAAGTCTGCGTCTACTCAAAAGTCTAGGCCTTCATTTCGGGAGGGCTTAGCAAATGAAGCTTAGCCGCTTTTGTCCGCCCGCCCGCCTGTTGTCCTTGCATGGCATAACTCATAATTTTCCATATTTCACTCTCTTTCTCCCTCTGTCACTCTACTTTTCTCTCTCTATTTTTATACCCTTGCAGCGAGTATTATAATTTGGTCACAGTATTTGAAACCTATGAAAGTTTGCAGAATTCTCAGTGACTAGCGCTCTAATTTTTAAGCTTTGTATTAAAATAAGTATATTAATAAAATATGTTAAGTATAAAAATTCCTTATCGTCTGTTTCTATGAAAGCTTTCTTTGATAAAATTTGGTACATTTTTTTCCTGCTTTATCATATTGCTGCCATAATAAAGATCGATTCGAAAACAATTTTTCTTATGGAAAACATTGTCAAGAACAATTTTAATGCTATATTATATGGCTGTCACAGTAACGACCGTAAAAAATAATAAAAATGTAATTAAACCTTATTTTTTTTATTTTTTTTTTTTTTGAATACAAACCTTTTTTTTTTTTTGGAAATATATACTAATTGGTACTTTCTATTAAGGCTATTGTCAATAGTCTAAAAGGGTATCAAATCTTCAGAATGACTTTTCATTCTAGTTTTTCTTTCTTTCTCTCTCTCTTCTGTTTTTTGCACGTCTGTTCGTCGCATCGGCCCACACACGACTCCAACTCCGACTCTGACTCCGACTGTGACTTCGACTATGCGGCCGAGCATGGACTTAATTTACACTTTTGTGTTGGGGCGCGTGTTTATCGCACACACAAAATCTCTAAAGTTGCACACACACACACACACATACACCTGGGAAGAAGAAGCAGTGGCAGATAGAGGGAGGTTGGAGGAGGAGGTTTGGGGGCTCGGTGCTATATGACTGCATTTTTATAAGCTGCCAACATGCGAAAATGGGCTTTAGCAGTTGTTATGAGTGTTAACACTCTCGTGGATACCTGGGACTGGCCCGCCAACAACAACAGCAACAACAACAACAACAACAGCAACAACAAAAACAACAACAATAACTAAAGAACGAAACCGAAACTGAAACTCTGTGGGTTCTCTGCTTTATTATTATTTTTGGACTGGTGATATAATGTTTTTTATACTGCTCTATGTATGTGACTGTTGTAATTTGCTGTAAATGTTGTAAAATGCCTGACGTGTAATTTAATTAATAACAACAACAACAACAACAATGACAACAACAAAAAAGCGACATAAAACGAGCAGTGAAAGTTTTGCAGTTATTAGTACGTTATAAAAATAGTTTTTTCTTTCGTTTGTTCTTTTTTTATTATTTTTTATGAAATGTACATATACATGTATGGGAGGGAGCTAGGATTGTGGTCTCAACTTCAGTTAGTGTGGCTTTTATTGTCGTGTTAGCAGGCAAGCATTTTATTATGTGAAATGTCAGCTGGGTGGAGTCCGGTTGTAATCTTAATTTTCGTTTTCGTAGTTGCTAATTTCGAAACCATATATCATCTAGGGGCGCAGCAGCAATTCATCAAATGATTACAAGTGGCGATAGTCGAGAGGAGTTTTATTTAATGGCTTTAAAGTGAAAATAATACAAGTCGAGGCTTAGATATAAGATGACATTAACATACATACATACATCATATTTTTTTTGACATTATAATATAACTTTTAGTCTAAGAAATTTGTATCAGGGATCAAATGCTTAGATACAATTAAATTATATTAAAATGATATTAAATTCCATTTAATGTAAGATTAGATTCTTAAATATTAAATTTATTTTGTAATCGTAGAATTTTAATAAAATCAGATAATACTTTATCCAGCAAGATATTAACGTAAACAATTTATAGATATTTTGACATTAAATAAAATTAGTTTTTTGGCTTATGATCGATTTTTGCAATTCGTAATTTTAAAAAGATTATATTTTTTCGATACTAAACTAAAAAGCTTCCTTGCATATAAAAGCTGTAAATTCTGAAAATAAGGAATAGCTATGAAATTATTTATTTAACAACAATTAAAATTATCATAAATCAAAAACTTTCTAGTAATAAAAAGAAAATGTTCAAATAATTATTCTGCATTTTAATTTACCAGATTATTGCATGCTTGCTTCCTCTGCCACTTGCCACACACACTCTCTGTTTCAGCAAAATATCTCAAGTTGTAACTCGCAATTTTGAGTCGTGTTAGAAATTGCACTCCCCTTTCCCCCGCCCCATTTCAGCCCAATCTATCTGCTCCCTCGCTTGCATGTTTGGGTCTGTTGCATTCTGTGGATACGTGCAGAAAATAACACAGCGATAATATTAAATTGCTGTCAACAAGAAAATATGTTGGTAAGTTCTTTAGCTTTTTTGGTATAAGCCTCAATTGATTTTCTGTCAGCGCACAAAGTGCAGAATGCAAAACACTTTCGCAAGTGTTGATATGTGTTATATGGTAGTTTCTTATCAACAATGCCAGTCTATTGCCTGACTGACGGAATGATGGACTGACATGCACAGAGCGAGAGCGAGAAGCAAACAAATAATAATCAACGGTCTAACATCAAAGCTAAAACAATTTCAAGTTTTTTTCATGTAATTGCCGACATGCGCATATGCCATAAAAAGGAAAACCCCCACGGAGTGAGAAAAGCAACAACAACTAACATTCCTTTGTTTCGCCAGGGCGCCAAACTATTAACCGAATAGCAGTAAATTTGTTAATGCCTTTGTCTAAACATGTGCGTTGGCAGGTGCCTCAAATTCCATAGGCCTTAGTCCGTTTTGTATGGCAAAAAAGCCAAAGCAGCTGAATCCGAAAAGGGGTTAAAATGTGTTTATTTGTTTATGGGGCAGCCCCCCGCAGTTTCCCCCGCTGCCGCTGATGTTGCTGTTGCCGCTGCTTCCTCTGTTTATGGTGTCCAAGAATTATAGTCGTAAAAAGGGTTAGGCCCATCCATAGTTAGTTAGTTGATGCCCCAGTGCGTTTGACTAATGTCTCATTTGCATGCCAAAAGCAGTTAACAAGTTTTACCAACGCAGCGACGGCAACCAAAATTATGCCTTGTCTTGCTTTTAAAAACAACTTAGTGGATAATACACCCCTAGTGTTAAGCCATCC